>JAYKKI010000024.1:11395000-11570000 GCA_039881145.1 Druceiella hillmani
ATTTTAACTGAAATAAAATATTTGAATAGCATAAACACGTGTGTGTTGTTTATACGTAACGTGCATGCTCAAGAGGTTCAAACTTTTTTGTAATGGAAATGTGGAAATTCCATTTTTCATTCTTAAATGTGCACATGTAAAGAACTGACATTAGCGAACACGTATACACTAGTTGTCTCGATTAAATTACAATATGAATATTTAAAAATATTTTTATTATAACAAGGAGAATAATGTACTAACTCTAATTGCAATTTTTACGCTAATGTTTTCAATGTTATCATTACATAAAGATGAATACACGCTTAATTTTGAACATCAAAAGAAGCCCGGATTATTTTATTGACGGTTCGCTCTTCATTGACGTTCTAAATAACAATGTAGAGGGGAACTCTGTCAATACTTGCTCTCCCACTACTGATGTATTCTATTTTACGTTACAGTATAATTTCTCAAAATGTAGACTTACATTGTCATGCTTTTTTTTTTTTTTTTTTTTCTTTTCAATCATCATGCGATCGGCTTCATAAGCCCTTAACAGATCTGTTGTAGGAGTTTATTGGCAGGAGAGATCTATTCCTCCTGTAAGGAAATTGTCTCTTATTAAATTGCCATGCTAAAAGAAGTTTCGCTGATCATATTATATAATTCGAATGGAAGAAAACTATTCGAAATAGATAAACGACTCAATAATGTAATGCCAGCTATATTTTGGTACAAAAATTTAAAATGTATAATCTTGCAGGTGAACTGCATCTCAACGGAATTCACCGCCAAGAAGCACGGCGGAGAGAAGGGTGTGCCATTCCGTGTGCAGGTGGAGACCCTCCTGCCGACGCGTGAGACACACCACCGTCTCCATGCAGCCGCGTGCCAAATTAAGGTGAGATGGAATGAGCAAAATTAAAGTGTTGGAACTCAAAGTGTCTGAAGAAATTCTGTAAGCTAAATAACAGAAAAATACGCGTAGTAACAGAAAAATACGCATAGTAACAGAAAAATACGTGTAGTAACAGAAAAATACGTGTAGTAACAGAAAAATACGCATAGTAACAGAAAAATACGCGTAGTAACAGAAAAATACGCATAGTAACAGAAAAATACGCGTAGTAACAGAAAAATACGCATAGTAACAGAAAAATACATGTAGTAACAGAAAAATACGTGTAGTAACAGAAAAATACGCATAGTAACAGAAAAATATGCGTAGTAACAGAAAAATACGCATAGTAACAGAAAAATACATGATCGGATATTTCAAATTGATTAATGTTTTTTCCAAGTCCTCTTATTTAGTAAGTACCTAAAATTTTTACTATTAATTTCGATAGTTTCATGTGCATTCAATATTACCAAATACGAATTAATAGCTTCTATCACATGATAATTTCGAATCCAAATTCGCAGAGTCCGTACATTTAAATATTATCGTAGCAAATCTTGGGATTTATATAAATATTGGGCACTATAAAACAGAAGTATTGATCACTATAATTTTCATAATTTGTGTTTAATTTGGATTCTGCAAAATGATTAGATCTCACTCGGGAGATAATAAATCGTGTTTATGGGGTCCGTGTAAACGCTATTAATGAAATCTGGTTATAAATTAATACAGTTTTTGTTAGTCCGCTGCTATTTTTTGTTGCGAAACCCATATAGCATACATCTTCAGCTCTATGTTCTATCATTTACATTACTTAACGTATACATTGGCTAATGCACGCAATAACGGTTGCCATAACGTTTGCTTTAAAATAATGGGGTGTGGCTGTGTCATGGACACGGCCGTGTGTTGTACGTGAGTACGTCTATGTAACGCATAATTTCGTCACCGTCGTTGATCCACTCGGCCCCATTCATTCTTTTACGTTCCCGGACTCGTTGACTCAGTCATATGGTGTTTTATTATTACCATTTGATTGTTCTTGAGAAGCCCTTTCCAGCCGTATACGATCTCTGTATTTGGTTTTGGCTTTTCGACGCGTATAGGCCGACATTATATCTTTTTAGTAATATTTTTTTATTCTAACACCTTATTATATTCACTGTCACTTCTTTAAACTATTGTTTTATATACAATCGATAGATTTTGACGACAGCTGACGATTAAAACTTAAACAAACGTCGTAGCTTTTCCGAATCAAAAGTTATACTAATTGTAAATTTTGATACGCAGCAAAATAACCTCAAAATGGCGGCGCTTCCCCCTCCACCGCGCACAATGTGTCACTGTTCTCGCTTATCGTAATGAATTCTTTGATCCTTTAGCTATCCAGTGGTATAATTAAATTTTTGATGTAGAGGATAGATTCGAAACTGCAACGCCAAACTGTATCCCCCGATTTTGTTATCATTAGGTTTTTTTGAATTGCCCCCGTATAGTAGCAAATTTAAAGACGTACTCACGTCAATAGGTAAACTGTATTGAACTCGCGTTATCCTTGCCTTTATTTTCTGCTAAATTTCAGTGGTTTGAGAGAAAAGAATAGCATCATGTAATTTTACGAGCAGAAAGAGAAAGACAATGCTATTTCATCAACGATGACATTTCTATGTATGAACGGAGATAAATTTTTATAAGTTATTTTGTTTTGTTGTGCCTTCAAATAAGTTGTGTTACTTTCTACATCAACGTACATTTTCGAAAATTTTTTTATTTATTTAGATAATTAAAAGTATTTTATGAAAGTACTATTTGGTAACGTAAATGGATCTGAGACATCGCACAATTCTCGAGTGCGGATTTCACAAGCGTTTCTGCAAATGCAAAATGCTTTTAATGAGATGAAGTATATAATGACATTTGTTGGTATCTAATTTAATTCGTAACGTAATTTTTTTAAGGTAACTATAAAAATAAAATACATTTCAGTTTACTCAAATAATTCTACTAGTATGGTTAAATTTACTAAATTATTGAAAGAGATATTTAAATAACTTATAAAGTCAGCCGTAACGTCTACTGTTTTAGCCAGCTGCCTTTACGTAAAATGAAATAAGCTGCCATTTTAAAGTACATAGCTGTCAAAATAAAGGTTTCATAATGATTCAACATGCGAATTTTTGCTTAAAAGCTGATAATTCCATAATGTTATATAACAATACAACATAGGGCTCATTGTAATCAATGAAAATTATTTATAACCCCTAAATATTGTAGAATAACCTGTTATATAAAAACAGTTTAATGATTCATAAAAACAATAGAGTTTTTAATTTTTTACTCATAAAGTAACATGATACAACATAGGGCTGATTGTAATCAATCAAAATTATTTAAAGCGCCTAAATATTGTAGAATAGCCTGTTATATAAAAACAGTTTAATGATTCATAAAAACAATACAGTATTTAATTTTTAAAAATCAGATCTTATATTCAAACGTAACATAACCTCTTTACATTCCTTGACTTTTAATATTTTTTTGCTACATACATACAAGTCATGTATGTCCAAGACTGCTTTTCAATATAAATATTGCTGTTTCTTTTAAAGTAAAATGTTTTTCGTCAAATTTTAAATAATTAACATTTGTTATGCAATTTTTATAATCTACATTAACTCCATTTTGGCATTTCATTTCAAGAAGATGCTTGTCTATGACTTTAGTGACTATGGCTAGAAATTTGAATCTTCTATTTGACAATTAAATTCTGTCACATTAATAATATGGCCGCCGACTTTAAGTAGTTACTTCATTTTACTCGTACTTTTTCATATTTATGTGATAAGTGGCTGAAAATGGTTTATTATCCATGTTTTAAAAATCAATGTTGAGAAATATGTAGTCAAAACTTGTTATTTCTACCACCTTTGGTGCTTTGAATATTTTCACTCAACCTCTAGGTTTCTTGCGCAGTTCTATAAGGAAAGTCATTAACGCTATCTAGTGATAAATCAATAAATGTTAGTGTAATGTTATTTTTTCATATGAATTCCCCATACTGTACGTGTCGTAATTAAATCAAAATTATTTGTGTCTAAATATGGTGTCTATAAATTGTAAATATGGTGTCTATAAGGTGTGTCTAATATGGTGTCTATTTAGTGTTGTATAAATGTGTCCAAACTCTTATAGAATTTGAAGAAACAAATTTCTTCCAATATTTTTCAATTGACTCTCAAGTGCCAGTGTGTTCGCACCATGGAAAGCAGGCAAATGAATATGATGGATTAATGGTTCTAGAAAATATTTATAAGTACACATTTTTATCAAAATTTATCAACAATTTATTAACAAAGTACTATTTGTCCAGATATTTCTATTTTAGAATTGAAATATCTCACCTTGATAATATGGCTGGATTTAAAAATTGTCTTCCTTACGCTCCTGTTTTTTTTGTCGTTTTCGTCAGCATTTATATACTGGAAACAGTACTTAATAACTTTATCCATATCATACAAATAAAAATATTGCTATGACATTGACAGTCGGGTAACCAACATTTCAGAAATGTTGGTTACTCAACTGTCAATGTCATAGCAATGGTGGCACTGTGCTAACCAACATTTCAGAAATGTTGGTTACTCAACTATCAATGTCATAGCAATGGTGGCACTGTGCTAACCAACATTTCAGAAATGTTGGTTACTCAACTGTCAATGTCATAGCAATGGTGGCACTGTGCTAACCAATATTTCAGAAATGTTGGTTACTCAACTGTCAATGTCATAGCAATGGTGGCACTGTGCTAACCAACAGTTCAGAAATGTTGGTTACTCAACTGTCAATGTCATAGCAATGGTGGCACTGTGCTAACCAACATTTCAGAAATGTTGCTTACTCAACTGTCAATGTCATAGCAATGGTGGCACTGTGCTAACCAACATTTCAGAAATGTCGGTTACTCGACTGTCAATGTCATAGCAATGGTGGCACTGTGCTAACCAACATTTCAGAAATGTTGGTTACTCGACTGTCAATGTCATAGCAATGGTGGCACTGTGCTAACCAACATTTCAGAAATGTTGCTTACTCAACTGTCAATGTCATAGCAATGGTGGCACTGTGCTAACCAACATTTCAGAAATGTTGGTTACTCAACTGTCAATGTCATAGCAATGGTGGCACTGTGCTAACCAATATTTCAGAAATGTTGGTTACTCAACTGTCAATATCATAACAAGGTGGCTCTGTTAACGTGTTTTTAGCGACATCTATGTTGCTTGCATCATACTTTTACGTCACTCGCTACTGAAGGTTGTTACGGTAAGAATATGCAATGTAGCAGCTGCTAAATTAATAAAAGTGTAAAATAAATAATGTGAATAAAAAGAGAGCATTCACTGCCATTGCCATCCATTTCTTTGTCACATTTGTCACATTGCCATCCACAACTTTCGTCACATTTGTCACTTATTTCCAATTAATTTTAACCAATAGACACCCCAAGGGCCCTATATCAGGCCCAAGTACAAATTTATGCAAAGGGCCCTATGTGTACGCTAAATCTAGATTGGAGCATTTTGTATCTATTCACTAATTTTAGCCCTACTAGATGGCCTAGCAGTGAGGTATACTTTGCGATTAAACTAATGTGATCTCTACGTCAAATTTTGTTAAACCACCATGGGCGAGGTTAGAAAGTTTAAACAGATGATACGCAGATATGAGAGATGGGCAAAGGTGGTATCCAAAATATATTCAGATCCTCGCTACTTTTCCATCATATAGTTAGAAAAAATTAAAGAGTTGTTGTTTGCATCCAGGTGTTCAAGTTGAAGGGAGCGGATCGCAAGCACAAGCAGGATCGGGAGAAGGTGATGCGTCGTCCGCGTATGGAACACGAGAAGTACCAGCCCAGCTGTGAATGTACTGTACTCACCACTGTGAGTAAAACTACTGAATTGTTTATGATTGACGGTTCACTTAATGGACTATTAATCCTTTCAGCCAATATAACGAGTTAGACTCGTAGTGGATGACTAAGAACGAAATGAGCGATTACAAGTAAGGCTCGTACTTCTCTTGGTTAACGAAAAACCAAAAGAAGTATGAGCCTTACTACGGAATGTGTTAAAAGACGTCATACGGGATTAAATTCTTGACTACGGCTTTAATATTTCATTAAAATGATTCCTTCAATACATAATAATAAACGTTGCCACGTTTAATGCTAAAAACATTAAAATTTTCAGAAATTTCAAGTTAATAATGAAATGAATGTTGCTACTTTAATGCTAAAGACATTAAAAGTGGCAATGTTCACTAAAAGAATTATTAATTCTGACCCACTTTTAATCAGTGAACCACTTTTAATGCTAAAGGCATTAAACTTTTAATTTTACTAGATTTCTAAAAGGACATGTGCTAAATTATTTATTTTTTTAGAGTAATTTCAGATGTTTCCGGTTAATAATGAAATGAATGTTGCCATTTTCATACTAAAGACATTAAAAGTGGCAATGTTCACTGAGGGTATCATTAATTCTGATCCACTTTTAATCAGTGAACCACTTTTAATGCTAAAGGTATTGAACTTTTAATGTCATTAGATTTCTAAAATGACATGTGTTAAATTATTAATTTTTTAGAGTACTTTTCAGAAGTTTTAAGTTAATAATGAAATGAACGTTGCCACTTTAATGCTAAAGACATTAAAAGTGACAATGTTCACTGAGGGTATCATTAATCCTGACCCACTTTTTACCACTTTTAATGCCGTTAGCATTAAAAGTGGCAATGTTTACTGAAGAAATCATAATTTTATTGTATTCCGTTTCTGTTCTGCTTTTCATATCAGTTATACACCGCTTTATGTATAATTTTTTCTGATTCGTATAACTTCGTATTTTGGTCATTTAAAGCCCAAAAGACATGTTGGCTGAAAGGGATTAAGAACAGCACTGTGAGGGCTTTCATTCAGTTGTCTCGTTCAAATTTCATTTGTGCTTATAAATAGATAAAAATCAAAAGCGCTTAGCTAACATCTAATGTAAAGTGTCAAAATGTATTTTCTTTAATACAGGTGTAACGAAGAACGCATCTATCATTCACGTCTATTATTATACGGAAGATTCTGCACATCAAACTGAGTAATAAATTTTAAAGAACTATATGAAAATTCTCTATTGTTCTTAAAAAAATCACCGTCACAGTTGCAATTCTAATGAAAAAAAGAAATTTTAATTTTTTTTATAAAAACATGCGTCAAATAGCTTGTACGAATAATAGACAATTTTTTGTAACGTCTCTTGTATACTTAGCCTCTAGTCAATGAACATAACTAAATAAATGGAATGCTTGCAGCTATCCAGCGATGTGATGGCTATGCCTCCATCTGTTCTCAGCACAAGTGGTTCCTACTCTCCAGAACTTTGGTGAGTCATTTTTAAATTACACAAAGAATATTTCTTTTATTGTCATTTTTATATCCATTTTGTTGAAATAGTTTTTATATTGAACAATAGGAAGGAAAATCCATTATATTGTTTAATATCAAACTTATGAAAATTATATAAATATGGATCTTCGATAAATACGCCATATTTGTCAAAGAACCAACAACCAATGGGGTAGACGAGTTCTCGAGTGGAGATCTCGAACCTCAAAGGGCTATGTATGACCCCTCAACTAGATGGATTGGCAAAACCTAAAGAAGTCAATGGGATGTGGTTGGATGCGGAAGGTAGAAGACTGAGTGTTTGGTGGCATGCTTTGAGAAAGGCCTGTATCCAGCAGTAGATAGCTACAGCCTGATGATGATGGTGCTTGGAAAAATTATAGCTAGAGATGTGGTTCGTGTCTCATAATCTGTTGGTAGTAATCAAGCACAGATATATATGTTTCGAACTATTTATCATAATGGATTAAAATTTGCAAAGATTGTAGCTGTTACTAACCTCAAGGTACTTTGCCGGAAACAAAACCTTCTTTTTAAAAATGACCGAATTCAAAAATTCAAAAAAGACATTCACACAAAATTTAATTTTCAGACAATTTTCAAATTTATATTTTATTAATTCCATCATTTCTTTCTATGAAATATCTATTTCATTACATCTAATAATCAATACATCATACCCTGATCTAGAAAAACATGAAAGTTTTACATTTTGCCGGTACAGAATATAATTTTTAAAATGGCTAAAAATGTTTTGCAATATAAAATAGTAAACAATTGTGCAATTGACAATCGGAAAAGAGAAAAAAATGAAATACAAATTGTAACCATAATACAATATAAAAAAAATTTATTTTCATAAGGATATGTATTAATATTTTTAATACGCTAAACGTTAATAACAAATTAAAATGTCAATAAAAATCGAACGAAGTACATAATAACTTTTTGGAAATAATTACAAAAACTATCTATACCAATTGCATTTTCAAAGGTGTAGGGCTTAAATTAATCAAAGCCATGGGGCTTAAATTAATCAAAGCCATGGGTCTTAAATTAATCAAGAATAATCTGTTGACTGACGTTGACATTTGTTTTACCTTCTATCTAAAAACTACCCGTAAAATAATTCACAAATTTAAGTTTAATCATCAATTTGTCACCGACAAAGTAATCCCCATTGTTTGCAATCCAACTGTGATAATGCCGGGCCCACTCTTCCTTATACTTCTCATAAGCCGACAATGGCATGACTTTTAACACCAGCTACAAATTCCGCTTAATGTTTTCAATTGAGGAACCAATGTCTTCAATCGATCGATTTGATTGATTGAATCATTCATTCAATTCAATTGATTCAATCGACTAATCAATGTCTTCAATCAATGCTCTTTTTACAAGAAATTAAGCTTGTTCGAAACCAGTTTTGGGGCAATGCGTCTCGTGAGCAAAACATTGTTTAAAATTCCATGTACATGTCATTTTATCAGTGTTCAACTCTCAAGGTAACCCTCTGATACTGAAATGACGAATAGATAATAAAAATTTTCAAGCACATATTGTTATCATCAGTAGTAGATGTTGAGGGCCATCCGGGATGAGGCAAATTTTCCACTACTTCACACCCCTATTTGAATCATTTGTACCACTCGTACGCCTGTGTTTTCATCATAGTCGAGTCACTTAGGCCTTTTTGACGCATGCACAAGAAATTTCGTTTCAAACACAAAGTTTAAGCTAAATTCTTTGTTCAACTAATTTATTCATAATAAAATTCGCCGAGCAACTTTGAGGTCGACCTATTATGACATCTGCTGTAAATACACTAGTTGTTAGATCGCGCTCAAGTTTGGCTTGGTAATTAAAGAAGGTTCTACCAACTTAACAAAACAATTTTACCAACACCTTTTAAACGGTTCATATTTTTAACGATTCCAAATAGTTTTTAAACAGAAGATATGTTATTAAACAAATGCCTTTTTCGCTCTTTTCGAGTTTCTTTAGCTAGCTTGCCGCTTTTGAGTTTTGTGGATTAGCTTCTTACATTTGTGTATGAAGGATTTGTGCTTGTATGGAGTAACAAACTGCGCTTTGTTTCATCTTCCTAATTTAAAGAATCCCGTAGAAATAGCGTTTACAAAGTATTATGAATAAAAAATAAAATTGAAATTCACACAACATAACACCTGACTAATAACCTTCTCTGTTAAATCACAAACTTTTTACCGAAAACCGTATCTGAATGGGAGCATTTGTTTGCAACAAAATGTTGCACTGCCCCCTGGTGAGCTAACACTATAAAATCTATATAAGAACCATTGCCGATTAGTCTCGAATATTTTCCTGAAAACCGTATCTAAATCAGTCAAAACATTTTGGAGATAAATGGGAACATTCGTCCGCAACAAAATGTTTTTTGCGGTGCCCTCTGGTGAGTAATCGCCATAACAATATCTAAGAACCGTCGCCAATGAATCACAAACATTTTACAGAAAACCGTATCTAACACGGTCAAACTTTACGGTCGGTCAAACAAAAAACGGGGGATAAATGGGAACATTGGATTCCACACACAAACCACCTCTCAACGTAAACGCATATACCGCCTTCATTTCGCCGTTGTCTGATCGACGATAATTTAATTTTCATTTCCTCTATTTAAGAGTGGCAATTTTTTTCTGGATATACACTATATGGACTTTTGCCTATTTTTCATTTGTTAATAGTCTATTACCAACCCAGTCCTGTATATATGAATTTTTACTGCTGTAGAAATGAAAAAATATGAACCGCACACCAAGTACGGGCCATGTACCATTCAGTTCTTTAACAAAAAAATATATAGCACCGGAATATTTCTAGTCTGAACGGGTTTTAACAATGTTTTATGCTACCCACGTGTTTGCGCTTCAAGTTACGGCTACTCCTCAGATAAGATAAGGTTCGAATGGAATAGTTAACACACTCTCGTGCATTACAATGATTAGACAACTTGTTGGCGCACAATCTTTGCTTACATGGTCTAATATACTTATCGTTTTATTATTGTAATATGGAAAATTTTATTTGTTTATACATTTTCATACGGAAGGGCTTATTTCATCGATATGAAACTATCATCATAGAATTGTTTGTAATGTCCATACTGATATAGGACACTACAAATAATTCTATAATGAGCAGTAATAACTTAAACTAAGGTATCTGAGATGTGTTAAAGGAATTTTTTAATTATAACTATGGCTGCATGCAGAAAAAAGGACTAGCAAAAAGGGTCTGATGTTACAAAAATAGAGTGTGATTTTTAAAAAAGCTACTATTATTTATAATATAAAAAACAAAACAGTATTTGATCATAATAAAAAACAAAAGAAACTACCGTCATAAATGCGTATATATAATATTTTTTTTAAATATCAATTATTGTTAATGAGAAATAAAAATAGCAAATAAAATCTAACGTTTTATTACATTTTCACAGATATAATAATTTTTAGAATTGTTTAAAAAAAATTATCAGTACTGCTTGGATTTTTTTTAATATGTAGCCATTGCCTATACAAATTAAAAATAAACTGTTAACTGACATTGACAATTGTTCTGTTGTTGTCAAAAAGAATGCTTTTCCTTTTTTTTAAATTTTATGTAACTTTTTTGATGCCCTTGTTCATTCTGTGAGTTTCATGAATTAATATGGTGTATCTATGGAGGATGGAGGTTACAATGAGACAATTTTACACTTTGCTTCAATTCATTAGTTCAAAGATTCCCATAGAAATAACATCTATAAACTATTGTAAGAAATAACCTGACTTTTCATGAGAAAATTCAAGATTTCTCAATTCTCTGTGTGACGATTTATAGATAAAATGTCTAAGGAGTTTATTTTTTATATTTTTTTTCTTGTAACACCCAGGCCCAACACTATATGAACATTTACATATTTCCTGTACAGTTTCCAGGATGAATATAGTTAATTATTATAGTATCATTGCTATAAGTGTTTTTTATGTCATAAAATGTAACAATACATTTTTATACACTATTAACCGTTTTAGTGCCATTGTTTTTTACTCATATATATTTAAAAATGCTAAAGAAATCTTTTGTTTTTGATGTCATTTACCCTTGTCTCGAAAAAAAAACTGTATCTGTTCCAAAAATTATCCATTTTTAATAATTTTTTCAGTGTCTTCTTAATAAAAACTTGGACAAGGATAATAAAATACAAAGAAAACTATAGAAATATATATTGTGAACAAAAATTATAACAAAAACTGAAATCAAAGTCACATCGTATTTTCCCAGTCTGGTACATCGTCCGTACCAGCAAAATAATTGTTATCGTCACTATTATCACTATCACTCAAAATTTGCATTATGCCAAATTGTGAGCGCACCTCAATGTCACTCCCACTATCACTTTCTTCACAACTTGAAAAAAAATTACTAATAATATTATAATTTGAACTTATAATTTATGGGTTAAAAATTTTCTTTTCTTGGATCCTTTCTATATTGTAATTACTAATAATATTATAATTTGAACTTAATGTAACACGCAGAAAGATAAAAAATTTGTGATGCGTGCGAGCGACCTCCCCTGCCGCGCGCTAAACAGCAACTGATTTCGCGAGCGCCATCGCGCTCGTGGTAAATGTAGTTAGTACGCGCACGAGCGCGATGGCGCTCGTCGATACTCAAACGATTAATGTATGTTATTTTTTTAGATTAAAAAGAATAATAAACGAGCTTTAACTGCAATAAATTTGGTATAAATATTGTTATATAATGGTAGAATTCAAAAGTAATATTATATTTTTAAATTTATTTAAATACCGAAACAAACTGTCCGCCAATAAGAAAGTATAACGTCTATATGCACTGCACTTAAGTTGGCCATATTTTATCATAAAATACTAAAATGTGGCCAACTTCAAAGAATTGTTTGAGTAAGATAGAGTAATCCTATAAATTGAATTCTTTAAACGATATTTATCTGTCACTATAGTGACGAAGTGTGTGAAAGAGATAGAATATCCCCTTTTGAATTTAAGCGTTTGTTTGGGGCATAATGTCATTAAGAAAATTATAATCATAAGACCAAGTGTTATGACACAAAGCTTTGTACGATTGCAATAAAAGTCGTATTTTTCAGCTTAAAATATGTTTTTCAAAAAAAAATACAATAATTGTAGGTTTTTTAGTTACATTTCGAATAATTTTAAATACTTTTTTGGAAATTGGCAAATAGCCTATTATCTGAATTATCGCGTCACTCGGTAGGGTTGGGGGTATATCTGGCGAAAATACTAGTAATGATCAGGCAATAAATAATCTCTATATTGCACCATTTAAGCAATACTTCCTTCCTAAATGGATACAGAATCGTCGTACTGCAAGTTCTATTCATAATTTACAGATTTTATTTTCTAATCTCCCAGGTACATAGAAAAAACATTAAGATTAATTTTTTCAAAAACAAGTTTACGATTTTTTTTTAATAGTTTGCAACAATAATTTGGCATGCTCAGAGATAGACGACTTCTAAAAAAACTGTCACGCGAGAAGGTAAATGCGACATTGCTACACCATTTAATTTTGCCAAGATTTTTTCCATGTTGCGCTCTCAATCAGAATATGTAATTGTTCACAGACTCAGCTTATGAACAATCATGTGATATCAATGGGATGTGCATTGGTTAGATAGCTGTCTGCGTGTGATGTAATGCATGGGGCTAAATCAGGTTAATTGAAATACTCAGAGCTCGGTCATGGGACCTGCTCCACATGGCCGTTGGTCCGATTCCATTTAACCTATGGCCCAAATATTTGGTGTGAATTAAGAGCGACAGACTGGAAGATGGACAAGGCATATAGGATATAATCTAAATAAAATACTTCGCTTGAGTAACTTAGTGAATAAAATGCACTTGTGCTGTCAGATCGTTCATTTTTTTTTCGACAAATCTTCTGATAAACCATCGTTTTCTAACACGCTACTCTTATATGAAATGCTGGAGAAGAATGCTTGAAGTATATGTACTGAAATCTGATAATGCATTCGTAATCAAAGAACTCTGTATCAGGTTAGTCCAATATCGTATAAACTTGCATTATAAAATACTTGGAATACATGTCACGGGCATAACAACGATAGTATGGAATCTCTGGTGGTATAGGACAAAGTGAAATGCATCAGATCACATAGGAGAGCTCTGTTAAGATGGATAGATCAGCTCACCACAGCCATGGAAGTAACCCTACATAAGTGCACTTAGAGAACTGCTGTCAGAGAGGATAGGCAACATATTATGTGGCGTGTCACTCATCTGCATGACACTTGACATGATGTGGTCAAGTACTCTGAAAAAATGAACTATTATATATCTCAATGTCACGTGTATAATTAGACAAAGTGTCACAAATATAACTCATTTGAAAATAGCTATATATAATTTTGATAATACCAAAATTGACAATTAAGTTAAATATTTAGAAAAATAATTCAATCTCTTATAAAATAAATACTATCAATCATTGCAACGCTGTACTTAAAAACACATGTATATTACTTTGAATTTTAATAGTTAACATAAGCGAAGTGCACATTGAAAAAGAGAAATTGAAGGATAAGTTTTTATTCCCAAAAAATCCAAAATTTAAATTTCGCACAACTTTTTAGGGTTTCATAGCCAAAAAGCGGAAAACAGAAATCTTATAATTTTGTCTTATATGTCAATCACAGTATCAAAGCTCTTCCAATGTAAGTCCCAGCTTTGTCAAATTTTATGATAATTTAATAAAATTGTAAGGTTAAAAAACTATGTATACAGTGTCGGACTTATTGCTACAAGAGCAATTTCATAGTCAACTACAGTGAATCAAGTGAGAGAAACAAGTACTGTGATAGATTCTAAACGATTGGTATACGCTTAGTAGTTACACTTATAGAACTAAGTATGTCTATATATTAATACGTGAATAGAAAACTTTGTACTCCTTTTTAAGCATATTGCGTCCATGGAGGTGTGTGAGATTTGACAAAGTTAAAGTTTATTTGAAGAAGGAGTGCAGAAAGCTAAAATTTAAATATGATATGTGTTACAAATACATTAAATTATATATTACAAATACATTAAAAGATTGTTTACGTTCAACAATAAAAGATTCATTGTTTACGTTCATATTGTCAATGTCAAACACATAATAGACTGTCATCAAACAGTTGCACAAAGTAGAAATTGTCGCCAAAGAATTTTAAAATGTCAAGTTGAGTGAATGAGTTTCACGTAAACGAATAACGTTAAAACTTAAAAATATAATGAATTATGATCGAATTTCGACCACTGGGCGACCCACTCGTAATAATAAATTAAAAATTTGAAAAATTAATTAAAAGAAAAGCAAAACAGTGCACGTTAGGGATAGGGAAAGGTTAAAGACGAGTTACAGAAGGGATTTTGATCTGGTAATATAATTTTAAACGACTTTTCAATACAGACAATGTATATTTGTGATCAGTTGATTCTATAATCTAGTAGCATACATGGTAAATCATATGCCACAGAATGCAGTTCTGCATTAAAAGATTAGATGGGTTTATTTTTTTTTATAACATAATACAAAATCGTGGCCCCAACAAGAATTGGAATCTAGATGAGAGATATAAAGGAAGTATTGAGGATATTTTATAAAAACGTACTAGATGTAGATTGTATCAGCCAGGAATCTTTAACCATTTCAGTGGTGAACGATGCGCAGATACATGATCAAATTTTTGTACGCCGAAAATGTATCAAATACACAGGTTTTGAAGTTGTTACAATTTCTTGTCCATAATTAAATGAAACTATGTGATGTAGTATTATTTCTACTTTCTTTAAGTTCTTTACCACGACCTAGGTTTCGTTGTATTACAACATCTTCAGGTGGGCTATTAGCAAAGATATCTTTCATAGATATCTATCTTTGCTAATAGCCCACCTGAAGATGTTGTAATACAACGAAACCTAGGTTGTGGTAAAGTACTTAGCGAAAGTAGAAATAATACTACGTCTCATAGTGTCATTTAATTGTGAATAATGAATTTCTACAAAATTAACGCCAAACATATTCAACAATTTCTTGTAATGAGTAAATGTTCATTTAGATTAGTATAACACAGGTCTTCATAATCAAGTGTAAGGTACACAGTTTGAAACAAAAGAAAACTTTGAACCAACACAATTGACATGGGATGCAGTGTGGATTTTAGTCAATCAGTGGACCGAGATCTTTACAGTTGAAATTTTACGAGAACAATACAAAAAAACTAGTCGGCCTGTGCGAATAATTTGCAAATGATAGTATGATGTGAAAATAAGTATGTGAAAGGTATTTTATTTTGAAAAGAAATAATAAAAGTCTGATTGTTAAAAAAAAATTTTATTGTGTGCAATATGTTTTATTGTAAAATATTAAAAAAGCGGATTTTTATTTTAAACTTCTAGCAAAATGTCTTTAAAAACAATATTAGAAGTGATAATGTGATCATTATTTACTTTTTGATTATATGTATTTTTAACATAAACTTGAATATCGTTGAATCTATGAACTTATGAAAAAGTCACATATAATTGTCCATGCGAAAAAATAGGTTCTGATATATACAACCCTCCTCTTTTGAGTGTTTGACCTTTGCTTTATTAATGGGGATTGCATTCTTGTTACTTGGAAAATCATAGTTGGATTAGAAGGTGTAAGGTCAATTTTAGTTGTCAAAAGATGGCGCTGTTTGCAATATAAACACCTTTTAGAAATAATATAGGGGTACCCTTTAATGTACCTTTTAAGGGTTTGTGTTGCAGAGTGATCTGAAATAATTTCAGCCAAGGTACAGCTGAAGTAGGTTTTAGCAATTTCTGTAACGACCGGGAAATCAATGAGGTCAGGTATTTTTCTTATGTCTAGGTTCACCAGATAAGACTACTGTTATTTATTTTGGACTGCTAGTAGGAATTGGTGTCACTTAGGGAGTAGTTATTAATCCCCAGTGAGTATATTGGCCAATTTAATGCCCCTTCCCCTCCACTATATGAATATACAGTATGCTAATTAACTATAGGGCACCACTTCAACCACTCATGAATTATATTTAAATTAACACCCTGTGAAAATACCACGAAATGTCAGTTTGGCAATGTGGAATGTATCTATTGTAAAGCGGTCACTTAAAAATGTGAATTTAATGTTTTTAAGTGCTTAAATGTGAACGGAAGTTCTAATATACAGTATGCTAATTAACTATAGGGCACCATTTCAACCACTCATGAATTATATTTAAATTAATACCCTGTGAAAATACCACGAAATGTCAGTTTGGCAATGTGGAATGTATCTATTGTAAAGCGGTCATGTAAAAATGTGAATTTAAAGTTTTTAAGTGCTTAAATGTGAACGGAAGTTCTAATATACAGTATGCTAATTAACTATAGGGCATCACTTCAACCACTCATGAATTATATTTAAATTAACACCCTGTGAAAATACCACGAAATGTCAGTTTGGCAATGTGGAATGTATCTATTGTATATTGGTCACGTAAAAATGTGAATTTAATGATTTTAAGTGCTTAAATGTGAACAGACCTTCTAATATACAGTATGCTAATTAACTATAGGGCACCACTTCAACCACTCATGAATTATATTTAAATTAACACCCTGTGAAAATACCACGAAATGTCAGTTTGGCAACGTGGAATGTATCTATTGTGAAGCGGTCACGTAAAAATGTGAATTTAATGATTTTAAGTGCTTAAATATGAACGGAAGTTCTAATAAACAGGATGCTAATTAACTATAGGGCACCACTTCAACCACTCATGAATTATCTTTAAATTAACACCCTGTGAAAATACCACGAAATGTCAGTTTGGCAATGTGGAATGTATCTATTGTAAAGCGGTCACGTAAAAATGTGAATTTAATGATTTTAAGTGCTTAAATGTTAACGGAAGTTCTAATATACAGAATTCTAATTAACTATAGGGCACCACTTCAACCACTCATGAATTATATGTAAATTAACACCCTCTGAAAATACCACGAAATGTCAGTTTGGCAACGTAGAATGTATCTATTGTAAAGCGGTCACGTAAAAATGTGAATTTAATATTTTTAAATGCTTAAATGTGAACGGAAGTTCTACTTCTAATTGACAGATTTTAACTCGCTTAGTCTATTTGTAAATGCATAAACTGATGACAAAATTGATTAATGGTATTCTTGAATGACTGACCTACATAGACTTAAGAATAAATTGACAATCTCTTCGGTGAGGAAATATTCAATTTGCATCAAAAAAGAATAAATATTAATAAGCTAGTCGAGGTAATAAGACTGTCTCGAGTTGTTTTTCACTCCATTGTATGAACCATAGAAGATTTATCTTACAATTATTGCTTCTAATGAATAGGATAAATATCTCATTTTGTTTGCTTCGTTTGAGTAATCATGCTCTTGCACGAACTCACCTTTAAAAAGGTCGTCCAATTACACAGACATCAACTTAAGTGAACACATTTTTCGTGACCACGCGCGGTGGTGACGTGTTCTTCTGTTCCGTTACCCAAATTCGTGTATAGGGCTATGATTGGTAGGATATTGTAACTGCACACATAGCTTGTTTTTTTGCTTAAACTTTGTATTACTAAACTTTGTAGTACTTATATTTTCGTTATGTGACTGGATAGATTATAATTTTTGAAGCGGAACTTCGTTTGTACTTATAGCTGAAATACTGATAAGTAATTCCATAATGTTCACATACGCATGATGCTACAATCACGCCCTCTCTAGGTCAATTGATAAAGTGTTGAAAACAATATTTACAAAGGTTGAATGTTATTGTTGTATATGTAAATGTTGTGGTTAAATGTTATTGTTGCATATGTAAATGTTGTGGTTAAATGTTATTGTTGCATATGTAAATGTTGTGGTTAAATGTTATTGTTGCATATGTAAATGTTGTGGTTAAATGTTATTGTTGCATATGTAAATGTTGTGGTTAAATGTTATTGTTGCATATGTAAATGTAGTGGTTATATGTTATTGTTGCATATGTAAATGTTGTGGTTAAGTGTTATTGTTGCATATGTAAATGTTGTGGTTAAATGTTATTGTTGCATATGTAATTGTTGTGGTTAAATGTTATTGCTGCATATGTAAATGTTGTGGTTAAATGTTATTGTTGTATATGTAAACAATTTAATTGAGGCAGTGATTTGTGACATATTTTGATTGGAAGATATGTAAAATTAATTAACAGTAATATTTTCTGCAATTAATTGCACCGACATCTGCATATAATTATTAATCTTGAGTTTCTACCTTTTAATAGCATGTTTTTTGAGGAAAGTTTCAGTTTAAAAAGAAATCTACTTTAATAGGAAATAGTAAAATGCAACATTGGCAAGAGACTGTAAAGAATAATGGTGACAGGAGACAGTAAAGTGTAGCGTTGACAGACGATAGTAAAGTAAATTGTTGACAGGAAACAGTAAAGCGTAGCGTTGACAGACGATAACAAAGTGGAATGTTGTTAGGAGACAGTAAAGAAAAAGATTGACAGGAGACTGTAAAATGTAATGTTGACAGGAGACAGTAAACTGTAACGTTGACAGGAGAGAGGAGAACAATAAACTAAAGCATTGTGCAGTGGAAAATGTAAAATGTCTAAAAAATTTACAAATTGTTAGGAGTGTCGGTGAGTTTGTACATCAAATATTTTCAGAAAATTATGTTTCAGGGGAGTTTCGTGGATAGAGTAGAAACGAAAACAATTTTTTAAAAATTTTGTCTATTTATCTGGGGGACGCAAAACTACTGGAAGATTTTAAATTGAGTTTTCACTGGGATAATGTTTTTTATCCCAAACGAATATTTCTTAAGGGACGATTTGTCTGTTTCTTATTTTATCCAAAATTAATATTCCTTAAGAGACTATGTGTTTTAGTTTTTTTGTAAATGTATTGTGTGGAGGATCACATAAAAATTATTGATTGAATGGAACTTTAACTAGAATAGTGCTTGGGTCTCAGATTATAATCTAGGCTGTCTTTTGTTTCAATCAGATATTTTCTAAGGAACATGAAATTTAGGCCACCCAGCAAAAACTAACTGCATAAGCTTAAGAATTGGTGAATAAAAACTATTGAGACCATCACAATGCTTCTTCATCTGGTCAAATATTATTTTGAGATGTGTATATATATATATATATATATATATATATATATATATATATATATATATATATATACATATACATATATATATACATATATATATATATATATATATATATATATATATATATATATATATATACATATACATATACATATACATATATATACATACATATATATATATATATATATATATATATATATATATATATATATATATATACATATATATATGTATATATATATATATAAGATATAATTAAATATAGTAATCATTATACATCTATAATAAAGAAGGAGTCAATTATTCACATAGGTGATTCCTCGCATTGCCCTTCACACTATGTTTGAAGTCTATAATATAATCTAGTAAACACTTTACCACATGGTTTCTAAACAACTCCCATACTTGGATAACGGATTCATAGGAAAATTGTAATTATTACAATCTGGAATTTCAAAGTGTATGTCAATAATATTTTGGCACGTTAAAAATGTTTAAGCGATGTTCTATTACCAGCATTGTTGATTTCGAGATATTTTGGGGGAAGGTCGGTAGCTTATTTTATTGGTAAAAATACAGGAATCTGGCTACATGCTAGATTTGCTGGCAATTTATGTTTATTTATATTTTTTTTCTCTTGTAATGCTCGTGAGCGAGTATTATCCCAGATTAACGTAATAAAATTGAGTCACCGAATAGATTTCTTGTAGAAGTTAGGTTCAGTAAATAGATTGTCTTACTAATATGTTCCATCCATTTTCTTTGGCAATGCAAATACGTTGGTAAGAATTCGAATGTTGTGCCAATTTTCATGTCAGTAAGATGATTATTAAGATATAGAAGATGAAAAAATCTAATGTGTTTAAAAATAATTTAAACTTATTTCTTTTATTGCAATGTTTTTTTCATTGCTCAATAACGTTTAATTCTGTTTGATAACTATGGCTAGATGTTTCCAATATAAATTTTTATGGGTAAGTGCGTATCACCTCGGAGCCTGTGTGTTTGTATGCACGTAAGTACATACGTATGTGAATCGTGCAGTGGAACAAACAAAATGATAAATTTCTGAGGATTAAAATCTGTTTCACCTTTTAGTTATGCCATCAAAAACTAAATAGGTTTGAACCGGACAAACCACAGGCTATTCATATTGCTCCGTAGATGGTACATACTGTTTTTAGTTATAATTGGAAAAATATTCACTGGTGAAATGCAGCAAAATAAACTTAAAATTAATATGTCCGTGGTTTATATGTATTGATACGTATTGCAGTCTCTTTTTCTATATGATAAGTATGGCGAGATGTTTTCAATGTAAATTTTTGTGGGTAAGTGCGTATCACTTCGGAGTCTGTGTGTATGTGTGCATGTATGTATGTATATAAGTGAATCATGTAGCGGAACAAACAAAATGATAAATTTCTGCGCTTGAAAATCCATTTTACGTTTTAGTTATGCCATCAAAAATTAATTAGATTTGAACTGGACAAACCACAGGCTATTCATATTGCTCCATAGATGGTACGTACTGTTTTTAGTTATAATTAAAAAAATATTCACTGGTGAAATGTAGCAAAATAAACTTAAAATTAATATGTCCGTAGTTTAAATGTATTCATACGTATTGCAGTATCTTTATTTCTTATAATTATCAAATAGTTTGAGGTTATTCAACTGTAGCGGACTGTGTATTACAAAACCTTCTCGTTTATAATAGTTTCTCGAAGAAGTTGTTTAATGGTTTATTATTAATTATTTTCATAGTCATTTTCATAGTCGCGTTTCATTTGAGACACATTCTGACAGACTTTGTATTTCTAAATGAGCCTTTTTATTATTTCCAGTGAAATAAATTGATATTTGCTCCATAACGTGTCAACCTGGTTCTTTCTTTCAAATATTAAAGCGTCGATATTTTGTTTTATAAATATTTTTTATATTGAATTGAAAAATTTTCTTTTTTTTTCATATATTTGGGTGGAAGAAATTAATTATTCTATATTTGTGTTCAATTTAATTCTACCAACCTTTAATTTTATATAAAGGTTTCAAGAATGAGATGCACTCACACATAGATATCATGATTTTTACATTTCCATAATCATAGGCTATCCATATTAGTTTATAGGTGGTACATATTGTTTTTAGTCATAATCGGAAAAACATTACCGAAAGTAAAGACAAATAATTGATTTTTTTTTGTATACAATAGAAAATCACTGGCAGGCCGCATGCGGACAGTAGAAATAGATAACTGCCAAGTTAATGTTGTTGCTATGGTTACATTGTTTTACAACTCAGATTGGAGAGGTTATTTTTTTTATTACAACTTCATAAGTCCTGCTGCTCTTGAGACGAAATTCTTCAACCATGTTTCTAATATAATACGAGGTTACTTGATTTAGTATTAAATTTATGACGATGTATTTGACAGATGTCTGATATTTTTTGTAGTATATATACTGATGATTTGATATTTTTTGTAAAAATGTTTTAAAACTGTAAAGTGTTTTTAAAAAACTTTAGGATGAAAATAATAATGCATACAACAGACAATTAATCGAAACTTCTAAGGAAAAAGTCAATTTTTTTATTCATGAAATTGAAAAAGTTATTATGAATTTAGATTCCACACAAAAAAATGAGAAAATTGTAATGTGCAATATATAACTTGAACGCAATATTTAACGAGGTACTAAAGATATTTAATGAACTCCCTTATAATGAATGCTAAATACGGGCCAGTGACGTCATAAGCCAGTTGTGTTTTGTATGGGGCGTTTTGGCGCGAATCGTAGTTCGTCAGATTTTAAATCGTTATAACTTTGTAATGAAAAGTCCTGGTATTTTAACCATTTTTAATGTTATTTCTCATTTTATTTTAGTAATAAAAAATATATAGTCAATTACCCTATTGTGACTGTCATATTTTTATTAGTGTATTTTGATAAAAGTTTTGTTTGGTATAACTTTAACTGTGAAAAACAGATCTCATCGTGTCTGTCCGTCCGTCTCCTATCTAACTTTTTAACTATGCATGTGAAAAATCTTGGAGATGTCACGATAGCAATATCTGAAAAATGTTATTATGGAAAATTGTTTTAGCTAAATTGTATTAATAAATTAAACGAGATATAGGCGACTAAGTTATTTTTTAAATTTATACACAACGATAAATAGTAATATGTGGGTACAGAGCCCTCGTAATGCGAGTTCTACTCGTTCTTAACAGATTTATTTTACAAAGACGTGGTTGTTGGGGACAATATTTTACGTAATTTAAAACATTACATAGTGTAAAACCGATATTTTTAATAAAATTGAATGCGATTTCATTTCGAAGGGTACAATAAAAAGGTTTACCACACCTGTGGCCACAGGTCAATTGGGGATAACTCAGAATTGAAAATATTTTTGTCCAAATCTAAATTATTGGAGAATAGTTGAACAGAAAAATTTTTAAAGCGCCTTAATTAAAATTTTGTATGTAAGCATTGTGCACAGTACAGCATGTACAGTTCACAGTTTTACAATTATATAAAATTATATAAATTTTAACAGTTTAGTATTACAATTTATATAACCAATATCGCTAGTGTGGATTAATTTTGTCTCGGGCCGGTATAAATTCAGTTTGGTGCAAATGGAAAGGTCCTGGTTCTTTTTTCTTTGAATGGAAGAATAAACATAAAGAAGAGCGTATTATTTTATTACAAAAAATTCATTTGACATTTGACTTTCACTATTAAGAAATGGCTGTCAATTAGCTGTCAAACATATAACCTCTCTTTACTTGATCCTTTTGGATTATTTCGATATTTGAATTTTTTAGTTTGTTTTTTTTATAGCGATTCCTGTTTGTATTTACAAAATGTTTAATTTTAATAAAGAATGGGAATTGCGTTGAAAAACTTATAACTTACACTTGAAATCCCATTTTTTTTAAATAAAATAGCCGCGAACGAGTCCTACATTTGTTGAATACTTCGTTTTTTACCTATATTCTTTCATTTAAACTAAAATGACCAGGAAATTCACATTTGCACTACACTGAACTTTTTCCCTCGCGTCTTCTGTTGGAACCAGCCAGTATTAAAACTTTATTGCTCTAATACTATTTTCAAAATTTTGAGTTCGTTTATTGAGAAAAATAAATGGAACAAGTCTGGTTTAGCGAAAATGCGAATTTCCCTATTTTGTTTAATTGAAATGAAAGAAAATATGTAAAAAATAACGTACCTGCAAATTTTAGGGCTCGATTGCGATTATTTTATTAAGAAAAGTGATTTGAAGAAAGTTCTCATACAAAAGTGCGGTTTTCCAAGCAAGTGTAAGTTATAAGTAGTTAACTTAATTGCCATTTTAGTAACACTAAACATTGAATTTGCACATACAAAGAGGAATTAATATACAAAAAAACAAACCCAAAAAATTAAAATATGAAAAGGCGCGAAATAGGTCGCATAAAGTGAGGTTATAAAATTTAAGTTTAACATCCAATTGACAACCGTTTGTTCATAGAAGAGCATTTTTGAAATCGATTTTTTATAATGAAATAATCGTGTCCGGGTCCTAACTTTTTTCAAATACGTCGTTTTTTTATGTATATTCTTTATTTAAAATAAAAAAAAACGAGAAGTTTCGCATTTTTGCTAAACCAGACTTATACCAAATAAATAAAAAAGACTATTAAGGACACATTCAACGAGCACAAGTCCATAAAGTCCAACTATTACGAATATAAAAACGACACAAAAATTTAAATCGTATTTTTTGCAGAAACTCATAGTTATTTTTCATAACAGTTTGTAAATGATTTTCAGACAGAACTTTTTAAACCAGCAAGATAAAACAATGTGTATATTGTGCCCCGTTGGATCCATAGACAGATGTAACATAATAAGCTATGAAACTCGCAGATACAACAAACTCGTGAAAAAAAGTCACGTAAAGTTCGAAAAGAGCGGAAAACATGGATTTTTAAAATATGAACGAATGTCAATGTTTGTTAACAGTTTATTTTTTTTAAGTAACCGTTCCATCGATTTTCATTATTATTTAATTATTTTTTTATAAAATGTACTGGAAAGCGTAATGCTAACTCTATTTAACCGAGTGTATTTTGTATATTTACACCTTAAAATCAAATATTCTCGAGTTGTTGGCAACCTTTTCAGAAAAGTCCCAAACTCGTGGCTAAAAACTTATCGCCCAACCCAATAGTTTCTTGAACTAATTTTTTTTACATTTTTCATGTACAGACATCATTAGATTAACTTCACTGTCATATATAAATGCTGCAGAGATGAATACGACAAAGCCGAAGAGGGGTAATTTTCTTCGATGTCCTAAAGAAAAAGGACATGAAAACGGTTTTTTTTATTCTGCATAAAAGTTATGGCAGTTTGAAAAATCAACAAAATCATTTGACTGCTTGGGGGTTATCGTCAACTGATGTATGAAATAGGCAAAAACATTCATTTCGTTCTAAGTTTTGAAACGTTTGGTTTTATAGAAACCATTTCGCGCGCAACTCGGTACATGGTACAGAAGTGAAACTTCTTTGGTGGGATGAAACGGTAGAGAGGAAGAGGGAGAGCGAAATAAATATTAATTACCTATAAATAGTACTGAATATTGAAAAACATACAGCAAATGCGCATGCGTACACTTCGAAGTTGCAAACGTGCTTAAGGGCAGGATAAATACGTTGAGTTAAATATTAAAAAAAATATACTAAATATAAGTCCATAGATTGTACTAAATTCGTATAAGAAGATTTTAATTTTATTCATTCAGAAAAATTAATAAAATGTCATTACAAATTGACGTGAATACCTAATAAATTTGCACATATAATTGTCGATTAAAAAATACCCGCGATGCCAGTACCAGAACACGGCTAAATGCGGGTGAAGAAGAAGGAGAAGGAAGATTGTATATACGACAACTATGTGCGACATGTGCGGGTACATTGCGGATTTATAAATAAATTACCTATATATGTTATTAGTCTTGTAATGGATAAAGTACACGCAAAATTAATCATAAATAGATAACAAATCGACAACATTTTTGACAGTTTACTTTTGACACACATAACGTACAAAACAGCTGATAGCAGCAGTAGTGAGCGCCATTTTTTTTATTTTCGCGTATGCGTACATTTCTTGTCTTGTTCTATCATGTTCATCTATCTTCCTCGGTTGTTAGCTAAGTATCTATTTCTGTCCTACTTGCGATAAATTTGTAACATTCAAAAAGTTACAACTAAACGTTGCAAAACGTTGACATTTTATTCTCATCGCGCCTAAAGAAGTTTCACTTCAAAATAATTCATTTTCTATTGAAAATATTGATATGAGAATGAAAAATGTGGAAAATATGGCAATGCTGTGGGCCATGTGTTATTTCATATTCTAATTATTGTTCGAATGTGATTCGTGATTTTTTTGCAAAAAATTGCCAAAAAAGTCACCAAATTCGAACAATGATGCCAAATGTGAAAATATTGAATTGCATTATGTGAAAAATATGGCAATGCCGTGAGCGATGTGTTATCCCATGTTGGAATCATTGTTTGAGTGTCATTCGTGAATTTTTTGCAAAAAATAATGAAATTCGAACAATGATGCCGAATGTGGAAAATATTGCATTGCATTATGTGAAAAATATGGCAATGCCGTGGGCCATGTGTTATTCCATATTGGAATCATTGTTCGAGTGTCATTCGTGATTTGTTTGCAAAAAAATGCCAAAAAAATCACAAAATTCCAACAATGATGCCAAATGTGGAAAATATTGCTTTGAGTTATGTGGAAAATATGGAAATGCCGTGGAGCATGTGTTATTCCATATTGGAATCATTCGAGTGTCATTCGTGATTTGTTTACAAAAAAATCACGAAATTCGAACAATGATGCCAAATGTGGAAAATGTTGCTTTGCATTATGTGGAAAATATGGCTATGCCGTGGGCCATGTGTTTTTGCATATTGTAATCATTGTTCGAGTGATTTGTTTGCAAAAAATTGCCAAAAAAATCACGAAATTTGAACAATGACGCCAAATGTGGAAAATATTACATTGCATTATATGAAAAATATGACAATGCCGTGGACCATTTGTTATTCCATATTGGGATAATTGTTCGAATGTCATTCGTGATTTTTTGCAAACAATTGCGGAAAATATTGCAATACTTTCGCAAACAATTTTAATTTTTAACTTGAATAACTCCAGAACCGCTCCGAATTCCGAAAAACGGTTCCTGTCCGTTTCAGGACACTAAAGAAAATTACCCTTCTGTAGTTTTCTGTATATCTTTACACCTTGTACATTGAAAGTCCTCTTTGCATTATTTCCGTACGTAATTATTGACACAAATACCCATAGACATATTTTTCCGCATCTCCTGTTCTGCATCATAAGAATTCCATCCGTTCTTTCAGCCGTAGAAATTCTTAGTTTCATGCATTATCTTTGCAGTCCTGGACAATGAACTTTCTAAATAAATTGACTCTTCTGTTTATTTGTTAAACACAATCGGTGCCATGTTGTATCATGTTACTTTAGAATAACGTAAGCGTTACGGTTTTATTAGCCTTTAAGCAGACGTCCGCATGTTGTATCATCACGGAACTTTTAGTTTGACAGCTTCAAATAGAATGGCGCCTTATTCCATTTTACTTACAGGGTAGCTAAAACTGTAGACGGTATGGTTGACTTTTTAGGTTACATATTTAAATATTTCTCTCGATAATTAAGAAAATTGAGCCTTGGTGGTAGAATTAATTGGACGAACAGAAAAGTAAAACGACAAATTTACCTTTGTGGTAGAATTAATTGGACGAACAGAAAAGTAAAATGACAAATTTACCTTTGTGGTAGAATTAATTGGACGAACAGAAAAGTAAAACGACAAATTTACCTTTGTGGTAGAATTAATTGGACGAACAGAAAAGTAAAACGACAAATTTACCTTTGTGGTAGAATTAATTGGACGAACAGAAAAGTAAAACGATTAATTTACCTTTGTGGTAGAATTACCTTTGTGGTAGAATTAATTGGACGAACAGAAAAGTAAAACGACTAATTTACCTTTGTGGTAGAATTACCTTTGTGGTAGAATTAATTGGACGAACAGAAAAGTAAAACGACAAATTTACCTTTGTGGTAGAATTACCTTTGTGGTAGAATTAATTGGACCAACAGAAAAGTAAAACGACAAATTTACCTTTGTGGTAGAATTAATTGGGACGAACAGAAAAGTAAAACGACAAATTTACCTTTGTGGTAGAATTAATTGGACGAACAGTAAAGTAAAACAACTAATTTACCTTTGTGGTAGAATTAATTGGACGAACAGTAAAGTAAAACGACTAATTTACCTTTGTGGTAGAATTACCTTTGTGGTAGAATTAATTGGGACGAACAGAAAAGTAAAACGACAAATTTACCTTTGTGGTAGAATTACCTTTGTGGTAGAATTAATTGGACGAACAGAAAAGTAAAACGACAAATTTACCTTTGTGGTAGAATTAATTGGACGAACAGAAAAGTAAAACGACAAATTTACCTTTGTGGTAGAATTAATTGGGACGAACAGAAAAGTAAAACGACTAATTTACCTTTGTAGTAGAATTAATTGGACGAACAGTAAAGTAAAACGACTAATTTACCTTTGTGGTAGAATTACCTTTGTGGTAGAATTAATTGGGACGAACAGAAAAGTAAAACGACTAATTTTTATAGTTACCTTATAAAAATTATGTTATGTAATAAATTAGTACCAACAAACATAGTTACATATGTCATCTCATAAAAATTTTATTGCTTTGCAGAAATGCGAATAAAGTACGTACTCGAGAATTGAAAAATTTCAAATAATACTTTCGTAAAATACTTTTGACTATCTAAAGAAATAAGAAAATACATAATTGGCACTTTGAAACCGATGTTAAAAGACACACGATGAATAAACATTACTTGAAGCCCAATAAAACAGAATAACCTATAAAAAGAATCTCCTGTCATCTATGGGCAAAGTACAGAACTATCATCGTCGACGAAATAGCTCTGTCCTTTTCTTTCTGCCCCTAAAATTAAATGAAGCTATTCTTTTCTCTCAAAGCAACGAAAATAGCCTTACTTTAACGAACAATAAAGGTTAAGACAAAGTCAGTGTGATACAACATGCTGATTTTTAAAGCGAACGTTAAAAAACCCTAATATATATGTTAAGTGAATAATAAAACTTAGGGTTGTCAAAGTTTATTTTACGCATTGTTTATTTATTCTTTTGAACTACCAGTATTAAAAAATTTACCAACATGCATCTTTCTCTAAAAATATTTTTTTGAACATACTCAGGTTTGCTAAAAACAGTTAACTCGCAATGACAAGTTGTATAACATTTTATTACCCGATTACAGCAGGCATATTAGGTTACATACCGCCTCTGAACTGGGCGCATCTGGATAGGACAATTTAACTGGCCGATGATAAACGAAGCTATCCTCGTAAAAAAGTCATTTGTTGACACCCACCGCGCCAAAGCGCACGGCGCCGCGACTCGTTCTTAATTTAGACTGGGTTCATTCTAAATATAGAGCGGGGCGGAACGAAACTGAACCCATCCGGTTCACGCCCGCTCGCTCTGTTCGCGATTGCAATTGTCTTGCAAAAGGCCGCGGGGATGAATCATGCGCGCTCTTATCCGTGGTAATAATTTAATTAATAAACAAACCTCGCTTTTTTGACAGCTACTCTTGATAGTGAGTACTGGCCGAAAGTACGTTACTGAGCTGTGTAATTTTTAAAACGAGATAAAAAAATGTCCGTGGGCTATATGTTATTCCATATTCGAATCATTGTTCAAATGTCATTGTTGTTGTGATTTTTCGAGTAAGCTGTCGAAATGGTGATTACTTCTTATGTTGTTGATTAGGTAATGAGCAGTTTTCCGTTAGCTTGATAGTTGTATAATATGCATTAAAGCGTCATTATTGAAGTGAAACTTCTTTGGGCGGGACGTGAGTTAAATTTTCAAGGTCGGAAAGTTCTTCATGCAACGTCGGAATGTAACGAATCTATCGCAAGGGAGACGGAAAATAGGCACTTAACTAACAACCGATAGAGATAGATGAACACGATAGAATAAGACAAGAAGTGTACACAATCAAAAATGGCACTCACTACTGCTATCAGCTGTTTTGTACATTATATATGTCAAAAGTAAACTGTCAAAATTTTGTTGATTTATTTATCTATTTATGATTGACTTTTTACTAATTCTATGTGTACTTCATCCGTTACAAAATTAACATTAAATGTATTTAATTTATTTATAAGTCCGCAATGAACCCGCACATACAGTTATCGTAAATATAATTTACAACAGGAGCAATACATCTCGACTCTCTTCAGCTGCATTTAACCGTATTCCGGTACTGGCATCGCGACTGTTTTTTTACTGACAATTGTCTATGTAAATTTAAGTGAAGATTTTATTTTTTATTATGTATTTACATTACATAAAATTAAACTATTTTTCCAATCTTTTTATTAATTGAATTACTTAAATTATTATAATAATGTCTGAGAAATGTTTGTATTATGTATTAAATTTAATTATTTTATATATCACTCGATTAAAAATTGTTTTCTTCAGGTTTTTTAGAATATTTTCGTCTTTTTTCTCTCTCTTTGCCGTTCTACCTCTTGCTACTCGCAAATCGAGGTTTAGATCGCCAAATAAGTTTCACTTCTCTCACTTGTACTGAGTTGCAAGCGGTCCTTTTTTAAATGTTTGAGTACATGACAATATAATTTATATTGAGTTCCGAATCTTGTATAGAACATAAAAGGCAAAAGTGAGAGAGAATAACTTTAATAATAATCTCCTAAAAACTAAATAAGATTTATATATTTATATCATAAATAAATTTCTATAGCAAAAACACAAATGTATGTAAATACTTAGAAACAAAAGAAAAAAATACCTTTTTTTCCCAGCGGTTGTCATTGTGTGCCATTTAGAAGAAATTAATATATAGATGTGTATATATATATATATATATATATATATATATAAATTATTTTAAACACCAAAAGATGATTCCAAGAGGGCATCTGCAATCTGAATAGTGCGTGACCTTTTTTTGGATTATCAATAACCTTCGTGTCAAATTTCATCCAAATCCGTTGAAGAGAAGATAACAAACGGACACAAATACACTAATATATACCCAACACTCATAACCGAGAGACAGACATTGGCTTTTTTACATATATATGCATAGATTAGTTTGGTTCACTGTAAGAAACAGATCTTGAAACAATGTGAACTCGTGTATTGAGTGTATTAATGAGTAAAGAATACATATAGGCCATCCTATATTTTTACTTACGAAAGTTTTTAAAATGTGAAAAATGGAATCAACTAGCAGGTTTACCATTTATTTATTGGTTTTCAAATTAGTCTCCATAGCACTCTATGAATCGCCACATTCGATGGAACCTCTCAGAAAGCAGTCAGCTCACTTTTCTTTGGACGTCTCTTCAGCGACCTTCTCAACGACAGTCACCACTTCTTCAGCATTCGGGAATCGTTCCCTTACCGGGAATTCCTCGCCGTTTATCTTTTAGTCTTAGAAATAAATAGAAATCGCACTGTGAGAGGTCGGGGTGGTTTGGCGGATGACCTACAATTGCTGCACACATCGTAGTTAAATATTCGGTGGTTCGTCTGGCTAAGTGTGCTGTTGTCGTAACGAAGGAGAATTCTGCTGCGAGAGTGTTGCTCTCGAAGTTTTTCCAAAACAATAAGCAGACTATAACTGACATACAAGTCTACGCTAGCTGTTCTTTTATTTTCCACAACAATCGTTGCATAATAACTCGTCCGTCCGAAGAATGAGGTGACCATCTTTTTTCCGCTATTTCGTTATTTTTCCATCTTTGTAGGCAACTCTTCAGAAGGAAATATCCACTGCCTAATCTGCTATATCCAGCCTTTTTTTGCCGGTGATGATGTCGAATACGGCAGTTGAGTGATGTTCGCCAAAATTTTCCAACATTTTGCCGCACCAATCAATACGAAAGTATTCTTGAGCTTCGGTCAAATCATAGTGGTGTCCACCTAGCACAAAGCCTCGTGACGCCTAAAACTTCATGTCGAAAACGAAAGTATTTTTGAGCTTTGACCAAATCATGATAGTATAACTAACACAAAGCTTCGTGACGCCTAAAACTACATGTAGAATACGAAAGTATTATTGAGCTCCGATCAAATCATGGTGGTATAAAACTAGCATAAACCCTCGTGATGCCTAAAACTTCATGTAGAACATGAAAGTATTTTTGAGCTTCGGTCAAATAATGGTGGTATTTACCTAGCACAACGCACGCACGCACGCACGTCCGCACGCCCGCACGCACGCACACAAACACACACACACACACACACACACACACATATATAATAATAATTACATTGATGTTATATGATAGATTTAGTTCGGCGAATCCGGAACAATGCGGCATTACCATTTTAAAATACAATAACATACGCGTATCATATTAAACTACTCTCAAATAAAATATTAATCAAAAAGTGCGCACGGTGTGCCTAAAATATAATTCACTTGGCTGATGCCAAAAGGAGCCGAGTTTATCCGATTCAGGGTCACCGACCCGACCCGTTACGGCTCACTTTCGTTCAGTGCTCAGAAAAAGTACAGGTGTAGGTACAGTGTAGGTGCACCTGTGCACCTAAATAAGTTTTCACTTCAAAAATTATCGAATGAATTGTGACAACCCAATATGTTCAAATTGCCGCCAATTTTTAAAAACCAAATGACAAATTCAAACGAAGTGCCTCAATTGGCTACTAAATAATTCGATTTTCGAAATTTGAATTATTTTTTATTGCCTTTGTTACAAATGGCCAGATGTAAAAAAATTCAGTGCCACACTCGTATTTATGGACCTTCTATGCTCGTATTAGCTTAGTGAATAAGTACTGTCGAGCAGAATTGCGAATATTCTTCGTAATATCACAAGATTACAAAATTTAAGTGGGCGGATGTGTGTTTGTGTGGCGTGATCGTAAGTTTAGATGTGATCACATTATCATGCACTCGTTTGCTTACATATTTGTTTAATTATAGATTAACAGCTGTCCGTACCGACTTTGTCCGTGCAAAGAAAATGCATTAACGCGTTTTGTTTTAATCGCTTATCTATGTAATATTTATTTAAAGTTAATTTATTAACTATGGTATTCTCAGCTGTTCAGCTATTGTTTCGTGGGATCTCCCTAAGTTTGGCCGCGCCAGATCTTTAGCAACGGTTGTCCACCACGTGGCCTGTGGTCTTCCTCTACACTTTTTTGTGTCCGGGATAGCCAGGGAAGTTTTACGGCGATACATTCGTCCCGTCTCGTGACATGCCCGTAACATCGCAAACGACTTTCCACCATCTTATCTACTATGGGTGCGACCTTGAAAGATCCTCTAATGTACTCGTTCCGTACATTATAAAGTCTTGACTCCCGCTACCCATCGTAGCATTTTCAGAATAAGTTTCATATTATTGAATATAGCTACTATAGTTTAAATGGTTAAGTCAAAAATACTTCTATAGTCCGATTTTCCAACAGAATAAGGGTCAAACTGTAATGATTAGCAATATACGAAATGAAACTGTTTGTTTATTTTTATGTTGTCAACAATATTTCTATGTATTATTAGCTGTGCCTACGAATTCACTCGCGTGAAATTCGGAATAAGAAGTTATTACATCTTTTCTCTCTCTCTCATATGTTGCTGGAGGGTATAAACTATTACTATGCCAAATTTCATCAAAATCAGTCCAGTAGATTTCGCGTGATTGACGAACAAATTAACATACGGACAGAAAGACTGACAAAAATTCTATAAATAGGTTTTATGGCTTTCAATCACTTCAAAATATTTTTCATGTACAGAATTTACTTTGTTACAGTTTTATTATATGTATAGATTTTAATGTAGGTAGTAGCTACTATGGTTTGAATGTTTAACGCATATTAATACAAGAGTAAAGTTCATAACAAATAATCTGTTATAATTAGCAATTTACTACGCTGAACTGTTTTGCAGATTTTTAATATTTTTGTATATTATTTTAATGTAGCGAGACTATGGTTTGAATGTTTAACTTAACAGTACTTTTATGATCCTATTTTGCAACAGAATAATATTCATAACAAACAATCTGTAAGAATTTGCAATATCCCACGTTGAACGAATATCTAAATATATTATTTCTAAAAGGTGTTTTTTGGTCGAGCGGCTCGATCTCTTTAACTACTGCACCAAAAAAAATTAAAAAAATACCCACTTAAAGCTTATGTTTTCTACTTTGGGCGAAAAATATAAAAAAATTCGAAAAAAATCGTTTTGTTAATAAAAAAATTAATTTTTAGAACAATTGGCATGAGCGCCATCTGTGGGCGACACATCAAATATCTTAGCCAAATTGTATACTTGGAACACGCTAGATGGCGATATAGTGCGAAGACTTCGCACGGGTCAGCTAGTTTTTATATATTATTTTAATGTAGCTACGCTATGATTTGAATGTTTAGCTTAACAATACTTCTATGATCCTATTTTATAGATTTTTATGTTTCCAACAATATTTTTATATATTATTTTAATGTAGCTACGCTATTATTTGAATGTTTAGCTTACCAATACTACTATGATCATATTTTATAGATTTTTATGTTGCCAACAATATTTTTATATATTATTTTAATGTAGCTACGCTATTATTTGAATGTTTAGCTTACCAATACTTCTATGATTCTAATTTATAGATTTTTATGTTGCCAACAATATTTTTATATATTATTTTAATGTAGCTACGCTATGATTTGAATGTTTAGCTTACCAATACTTCTATGATCCTATTTTATAGATTTTTATGTTGCCAACAATATTTTTATATATTATTTTAATGTAGCTACGCTATTATTTGAATGTTTAGCTTACCAATGCTTCTATGATTCTAATTTATAGATTTTTATGTTGCCAACAATATTTTAATATATTATTTTAATGTAGCTACGCTATGATTTGAATGTTTAGCTTACCAACACTTCTATGATCCTATTTTATAGATTTTTATGTTGCCAACAATATTTTTATATATTATTTTAATGTAGCTACGCTATTATTTGAATGTTTAGCTTACCAATGCTTCTATGATTCTAATTTATAGATTTTTATGTTGCCAACAATATTTTTATATATTATTTTAATGTAGCTACGCTATGATTTGAATGTTTAGCTTACCAATACTTCTATGACCCTATTTTATAGATTTTTATGTTGCCAACAATATTTTTATATATTATTTTAATGTAAAATGTTTTATAGTCCGATTTTGCAACAGAATAATTGTCGTTTGACCAGTAATTTGGTAATAATTAGTAATATATGACGTTGAACTGTTTTGTAGATTTTTATGTTACCTACAATATATTTATATATTATTTTAATGTTGCCATAATTGTGTAAAGGTTTATCTGAAAAATGCGCCCCACAACACCAAAAATACCTTCACTTAAATTGACGTCACTCATTATCTAAAGGTTTTAGTAATATTTTATGTACCCTGTATCCACCTATATACTAACGTTTGTTATATGAAAATATCGTTAATAGATAAAAAAAAATTAAACATATTACAGCCACGACCCCTTTTTCATCTGGGCATAGCCGGGACTGGTAAGCTATTTGTTTTATATGAGGCTCTACAAATCACTTGTTGCTGTTCGAGATCAGTTGTAGAGATAGTTAGGTACAGATAAATATAGATATAGATGGATACCTTTTGTTTTTTTTGTCGTTGATATTTTCGCGTGTTGACGTGCGCGTGACGTCAGCACGTGATGGCAGGTCGGTTCGCGCCGAATAACACCGGAGAGCGCCGCCCTGGCTCTCGATATTGTTTCGGAACCGCCTATGGGCGGTGTGGACGCGTACGTTTTGGCCACGACGCCCGCTTTTAAACTAATTGAATATCGATTAAGTATACAGGGGTGTAACAAAGAACGTGTCTACTATTCGTACGAAGATTTTGTGCATCAAACAATGTAATGTTTTTTCGCTGCATTCTATATTCTCAATTTGATTTTTTCAGAAACGGTTAACATTTTCAAAGCGTTTTAATGCACAAAATTCCTGTATAAATAATAAACACGTTGCATCCTGTATATATATTTTAAGATATATGAAAGATAAAATAGCTTACTTTTCTCGTCAAGAATGATACATTTGGAGATAACTCTATATATACGGTTAACATTTTGTATATATATATGGAGATAATTCTATATATACGGTTAACATTTTCAAAGCGTTTTAATGCACAAAACCCCTGTATAAATAATAAACACGTTGCATCCTTGTATATATATTTTAAGATATATGAAAGATAAAATAGCTTACTTTTCTCGTCAAGAATGATACATTTGGAGATAACTCTATATATATGGAGATAATTCTGTATATATACGGTTAACATTTTCAGAGCGTTTTAATGCACAAAACCCCTGAATAAATAATAAACACGTTGCATCCTGTATATATATTTTAAGATATATGAAAGATAAAATAGCTTACTTTTCTCGTCAAGAATGATACATTTGGAGATAACGCTATATATATGGAGATAATTCTATATATACGGTTAACATTTTCAAAGCGTTTTAATGCACAAAACCCTGTATAAATAATAAACACGTTGCATACTGTATATATATTTTAAGATATATGAAAGATAAAATAGCTTACTTTTCTCGTCAAGAATGATACACTTGGAGATAACTCTATATATATGGAGATAATTCTATATATACGGTTAACATTTTCAAAGCGTTTTAATGCACAAAATCCCTGTAAAAATAATAAACACGTTGCAGCCTGTATATATATTTTAAGATATATGAAAGATAAAATAGCTTACTTTTCTCGTCAAGAATGATACACTTGGAGATAACTCTATATATATGGAGATAATTATATATATATACGGTTAACATTTTCAAAGCGTTTTAGTGCACAAAATCTCTGTATAAATAATAAACACGTTGTATCCTGTATATATATTTTAAGATATATGAAAGATAAAATAACTTACTTGTGAAGAATGATACACTTGGAGATAAATATATATATATATATATATATATATATATATGGAGATAATTCTATATATACGGTTAACATTTTCATAGCGTTTTAATGCACAAAATCTCTGTGTAAATAATAAACACGTTGCATTCTGTATATATATTTTAAGATATATGAAAGATAAAATAACTTACTTGTGAAGAATGATACACTTGGAGATAACTCTATATATATATATATATATATATATGGAGATAATTCTATATATACGGTTAACATTTTCATAGCGTTTTAATGCACAGAATCTCTGTATAAATAATAAACACGTTGCATTCTGTATATATATTTTAAGATATATGAAAGATTAAATAGCTTACTTTTCTCGTCAAGAATGATACATTTGGAGATAACTCTATATATATATATATATATATATATATATATATATATATATATATATATATATATATATATATATGTATACATACATACATACATACATACATACATACATACATACATACATACATACATACATACATACATACATACATACATACATACATATATCATAAATTAAATAGCATTTTAATATAAAAAAGGTAAACTTCACTTATTATATTTATGTTACGCGAAAACAATGACGGCGGGCACGCGGTTGTTATTTTTTGTCGGCACCGGTAGCAAGGCAGCGCGGTGCGTTTGAAGTTATATACATCGTGTTTGAAATTACAAACCACTTAAAATTATTCCTGTGACTAATCTACTGAATTCTGTTAATTAATTTTTGGTGTATGGTTAAGAAACACCATCTAGTATATGAGGATTCATTTAATGTCGAACGGTCAAATCCATATTGTACACATACACACATATGTATACATATACTTCATCATTATTTAAAAAAAAAATCTATCTAAAAAAATTATATACACGTTGTCCCGGAATAAGTGTTGGACAAAAAAAAACTTTATTCCTTTACTGAAAAATAGTTGATTGTCGTTACAATAACATTTAAAACATGAGTTTTTTTCAGAAAATTAACAATAATATTCATAATTATTTGTCATCTTTTTCGTACACACAATACTTGCGCACATTGCTTAGCGCCGCTCGGGAGATTAACCCGCGAACAGCGAAGACATCGTCACTGGAAAAAATCCGCACTCCGGGCAAGTATTTATAAAGAGTTATGTGTAATATTTTTTTGCACTCGATTAAAAAAAGGGCGTGTTTTACGTTTTATTTCAACCCGTGCGAAGTCTTCGCATTATTTATTCCATTATGAAGCTCAGATGACAGATCAAACAAATATTTTGACATATAGAGGTGCAAGTATCAAAAGCATTGAGCTAAAGCGCCACTTTATTTATACGTGAGTGGATTTGAAATTAAACAAAAATTTTACCGACCGTCAATCATATTGACGTTGAGCCGTTAGATGGCAGCATTGCTGTTTTGTGTATATAATTTTAATAATTAATTAATTTGCAAAAACAATAGCAATAATAAATTTTTTAGTTGTGGATGCCGGTAGAGCAAGCAATTTTCTATAAAATTATATATAATTTATGTGGATTAGTTGTTAGGTTTTTTCTAAAAAGGGAGTGTAACATCTTAACCTTAGCGTATTAATATATATATGATGATATATATATATATATATATATATATATATATATATATATATATATATTTTACATATAATATTCTCGGATGAGCTAAATAACTTGGTTTCCTGAAAAATAACTTTGCAGTGCAAAGTCACTAAAATTTTGTTGATTTTTGATATAAGATATTGAAAAGTAAGCTCACAAAGTACCAAAATTACTTTATTCATAATGATATTAGAACATCGGCCGTCTGCATGGCTATAATCGAATCTATGATTCTGCAGACGAACGAGCAACCGCGCCATCTAGCGTCGACCTTTCCAAGTGATGATGGGACTTGAAAGTTTTCGCGGCTTGGCATCACAATCGTACTTGGCGACAGTATACACGGACAGTGTCTGGAAATAAATGTCGGAGAAAGAAAGACGCTATTCGTTGGCTATAAAATAATAAATTGCCGGTGAAATAAAACGTAAAACACGCACTTTTTCTAATTGAGTGCCAAAAAATATATTAAACATAACTCTTTTTGACACACCTAATACCGCTAACGCACGCACACAAAAGCTCACGCCAGCCGTACGCAACCACTAATTAACCCGAGCTGTGCTGATTGACGTGCGCAAGTATAGCGTGTATAAAAAAATGACAAATAATTATGAATATTATTTTGAATTTTCTGAAAAAAGTCATCTTTTAAACTTTATTTTGACGACAATCAACTATTTTTCAGTCAACGAATAACGTCTTTCTTTGTCCGACGCTTATTCCCGGACACCGTGTATATAAATAAACCATATTGGCGAAATTCGACGCTGACTGAGTGCGAGCAGTTCAAAATTAGTTGTTGATTTAATTCAACCAGCACTAAACCTGTTCCTGACTAAACGAAACCGGTTCGTAATACGTTTTGCGCGAATGAAAACGGTCGCGACGCGCGCGCCATCTCCAGTCGAAAACGGGAAGCAGTAACTATGTAATGATGATTCAGTTTTATCTCCGGTCGTTTATTTGTATTGCCCCAGTCCTAGCTCGCGTTTAGTATAATTTTACCAGCTGAGATATTTTCAGAACCGACTTCGAAGAAGTTTCTGAGTCCTAGTGTTTGCACGTGTGTTTGTTTGTTTGTGATTGTGTATATTTGTGTGTCTTTTCCTGCGTTTTTTTTTAGAATAATCCTACTGTTCAGTAAGTTCGTTGGTTAAAATAGAATAATTGTTCGTTACAATTATCTAAACGTCTTTATGTCGATCTGTTATAGAACTTAGTATCTTTTGTGATAATTCAGAACCGTGTATTTTATTTATTTGGAATACATAATTATTGAGCCAATTTTTGTCGTAATTTGAGCGAACACAGTAAGATAAAACTCTTAGTGGGATATGAAAAGAAGTGAAACTTCTTTAAGGCTTTATGTTTGTTAATAATCTATATTAATCAATATTTATCTAGAAGTATGTTTTAGGTTTCCCGTGCCTCAAAAGGAACTCTTATAAGGTCACTTCGTTATCTGTCTGTCGTTCTGTCAATACCCTTTTTCTCAGGAACGCATGGACGTCAAATACTTAGGTCTACGGTCCCTTGGAGCTGTAAAAAAAATCAAGCTTCTGTGTCAACGCAATCAAGAAGATACGGCCAGTTATGCCGCATATTTTGACACCCGCAAATAAATCAAAACCTATAGGTTAGGTACTTACCGTAAACCTAAAATTATGAAATTTGACAAGTAACAAGGTCTTACAGCATAAGTAAAGGAAAAACATCCAAAAATCCTTGGTTATATCACTGTATTTCTTGTTGTTCTGATTAAAATAAAATTTTCATTAATTTCTAGTGATGTGCTTAATAAATATTTACTTGAATCGATTGAATAAACGATATCATACCCATTTATGTTTTTTGCACTATAACGAACACGAAACGAAATGCACGCCAAAAAGTCTAAATCGATGACAAACGGCCGATTCATCGACAGAGTAGCATTGGAATAAACTTTTTGACATTCTCGATCGCTATTTTGCTAGCGCTCGGCCGATTCTGCTTCTCGTCGGATGCGTTCGGCATTTGCTTTCTCAAGCGTTACGCAATTTTAATGTGACAGGATGAGTTATAAGTCGCTAAAGAAGTTTCACTTCAAAAAGTCTGCAAAAAGATTGTTCGTCGTCTTTGTATAGAAAAGAAATTTAAATGAATTAGTTTTTAAAACTTAGATATTTTAGAAAATATGGCGTATCAGAGATAAATCGAAAAAGATCGAAGGTGTATTACGCAAGTCGGTTTACTGTCTATATCTAATGAAATAGTTGTATAATTGGTAAATCCTGGCTCATTAGTAGCGCAAAGTTTTTATTTTTTGTAACGATCTGACAGTAGTATTATTGCCATAGATATGGTGAAAGGTTGCCAACCCCTGATAGAATTGAAACCATTGTTTAAGTGTACGATCGTCATAAAATACTTGCGGTCAAATTATTTTCTACTAACTTTTGTCCGCTGCTCCGCCCGCTTTGTAACTAAGCTGATCCTCTATTCTCTTCACCTTAAACACACGCGCTGACGCTCAATCCGTCTGAATTTGCCACCTGGTCGAGATAGTAGGTCCCGTGTTTATATATACGAGGATAAATGATTACCTTTGGAACTATTATACTATAAATGATAAGTAGACAGTGTCAAAGGAACTATATTTACTCGTTAGCTGTAAAATATCACAGCAGAATGGACGACAGTCGGGCAACAAAGAAGATTTCCCAGCCAGATCTTCTTCCGAAAAAGAGGAAGACCTAAAGTTAGGTGGCCTGACTACCTGGAAAAAGACTTTAAAATCCTAAGTGTAATGAACTGGATGTCTCTGACCAAGAACAGGAAGGTTTGGGAGTTGATTCTGCGGAAGTCAGGCCATCCTGGGCTGGCAAGCCATTGAAGAAGAAGCTGTAAAATATATTTACATGAGGATTCATAAATTTTAATAATTAACATCCTTGAATATGATGATGTTCAGCCAATTTTTAGTCTTATTGACCATAGGTATATGTTGTCACGAAGTTTTCCTTTAGTTTTGGCGACGCATCCAGTTTTTCCTACATATTTTTTTAGTGTTTTTGTTCACTGCTCTACACGTGTAAATAAAAGCATAATTATATATAGTTTCTCAGCCTGGGATATATACTATTTACGTGTAAATTTTTATTGAATTAGGTTGGGTCGTTTAAGCGTGAAAGAAAGCCAAATAAAAAAAATTGGGGCGTGGCTATGTCGGAGACACGGCCTGTGTTTTACGTGAATACGTGTACGTTAACGTGTAATTTTTTTTTCTTTTCCGTTACCGCTTCACTCTATCATATGTTGCTTAATGGGTATCACTGGATTGCTCTTGAGAAACTCCTTGCAACCATATACAATTTCCATATTTTGATTTGGCTTTTTTATAATTATAGGCGGATATTTTATCAGGTTTCCTTAATTTTTAACTTTAAAACCATACATATTCATCGTAAACTTCCACGCCAATGTTTTATACACGCAATCGATAAATCTTGACGAGAGCTGTCGATTGAAAGTGAAGCGCGCGTCCTTGTTAATCCGAGTCCAAATTCATACTAAACGGAAATTATGTAACGTGGTGAAACGACCTCAAAATGGCGTCGCGTTCCCCTCCACCGCGCGCAATACGTCACAGTTCCCACTCAATGTAAGGAATTCTCTGATCCATTAATTATCGAGTGATGTAATTAAATTTCGGTCATAGATGATAGTTACATAGCTGCAAGGCCAAACTCCATTTTGTTATCATCCAATTTTCTGAATTGCCTCCCACAATGGAAGTAAATTTAAAGACTTTCCTTTTTTATTATGTTAGTAGGGATCATTTACTTTTGTTTAATAATACTATGAACAGAAATAGTTTGTTTGTTGGCAAGATGTCATCATAATAATTCATTCAAAACAGCCCACCTGAAGATGTTGTAATACAACGAAACCTAGGTCGTGGTAAAGAACTTCAAGAAAGTAGAAATAATACTACATCACGTAGTTTCATTTAATTGTGAATAATAATTCATCTTAAGGGAGTGCAAATCCTAATCATATGTTATGGTTTTTGCTAGTTTTTCTACCACATAATGCTAGATTAGTTCTGATACTAGCTGGCGTAAAAATAAAAAAAGTGCTGTTAATAATAATCAATAGATTTGGTTAGTTAACGCTTTCAGTGCGGGATAATTACATTTACACTTTGCAAAAGTTAATTTGTTAATATTTTTTTTATTTAATTGAAGAATATGTGAAAAAAAATATACTGAAATGAAAAGGGCTGCTCACGGTATATTTTCTAAAAAAATCGACATAGGTCTGTTTTCCATACAAATTACGTTTGTGTTACGAATCATTTGTTATAATTTTTTCTACTTAGTTTGCATTTCTTTTATTGCCAAACCCTTAGAAACCGAAACTTTAAATTATTACATCTTTTGGTCAAAACTACCCTTAACCACTTCCGCTGTTTTCTCGACGATTTCAACTCATCAGTTCTTGAGCGTACACACCCAGTTCATACTACGCGAGCGCCAATAATTGAGATTCAAATCCCTTTATTTCATACCTTGTATTTGATCAGAATAAAAGTTTGCCCATATTTTAATCTGAACCTTGAGCTGATGATCTCCTGATTTTTAATTCTAAAAAAAGTTGTGGTAGTCCACTCGATTTCAGGACGCGCTTCTGACACAATATTTTCCACAAATACTCGATGTGCAAGCTCAATCACTACATATTCCGAATGATTATATACCTATTAGTAATGATTTTAAAAGCAGAATATTTCTGACATAATTTTTTTTAAACAAATTCCATTCAAAATATCATATCTCCAATAAATGGTGTCCAGAACACATTATATGTGATTACTCGCAATGCAGACGTTAGACTATAAGCGGTCCGACGATAATTCAGACAAATCGCCGAAAATCGAACTCGATACAGAAATGTTACTCGGGCGTTACGAGTATGTTTAACTATATCCTATAGACTTAAGTTGTTTGCCGAACCCAATTTACATGGTACACATTTACGCTAAATATAAATTTTTCCTTGAGAAGGATAAAAGGTGCCATTTGTTTCTGAAGGAGGAATCAAATCAGAGAATCAGTTGTTTCTGGAATAGAAAAAGGCATCTATTGTTTCTGGAGTGGATAAAGGTACTGGCTGTTTCTGGAATAGAAAAAAATCTCATTTGTTTCTGGAGCGGATAAAGGCGTCATTTGTATCTGGAATGTAAAATGGCTTCGTTGGTTTGTGGAGTAGAAAAAGGGTCGGTTTACGGAAATTTTTCTTGGGCAATATTATTTTGTAGATTTAAACCTTTGCCTAACCCAATCTGTTTCGTACATATTCTATGCTAGATATTGATTGTTTCTTGAGAGGCATAAAGGTGCTATTCGTTTCTGGAGAGGGAAAAGGCATCGGTTGTTTCTGGGATTAAAAAAAGTGCCGCATTTCTGTCTAGAGTGGATAAATGAATCATTTATTTCTGGAATAGAAAATTGCTTTATTTGGTTTCTGGAGTAGAAAATTGTCCCTGGAATAGAAAAATGGTGTCCTGTTTATTGAGAGAGAAAATTGAAATAGGCGATGGCACTTGTGGATAATGCTTTATTAGACAAACAAGGAACCCTCGTAACTTCGTCGCGTCCGTCCGTCTGTCACCTCTTCACAGTTCCTAGAATTTTAGACCTATGCGAATGAAATTTTCAAGTAGACGAGCTTCAGGCTGAGATGTCAATTAATACATATTACAATGTAATTAAACAAAGTTTATATCAAGTCAATGTAAATAAAACAAAGTTTAATGTCTCCACACATCTAAAGGACAACAAAATATTTTTGCGGATCCGTACCCGAAGCGTCCGAACGGAGTCGTAATAACAACATCGTCTTGTCGTCCGTCTGTCTGTCTTGTCATTCAGAGGTTTCTAACTTCTATACCAAAATAAAATAGAAATTTAACATTCAGACATGATATGTAGGTATTTCCTTATTTCAAAGTTAGATTAAAACTGACTTACAATTGTATTTCGAAGGCTTTTAGCTTTTTTCTAAAAAAATCGACGTAATTATTTTTTTATCGTGCTATTATAGTTATGTTTTTGCGACAAATCATTTGTAATAATTTTTTCGACTTAATCTACATTTGTATACCGATGCATGATGAATACAATTGTGAAATATTAAAAACCAAATAATATTCAGTCACTTGGAAAACGAAATAAAATAACCGAATAATCTTCTCTTCTTTGGGCATGCAAATAATAACATCTGGTGGCAAATAGGTATTTTGTTAGTCCGCACAAGCGAAGTCAAAAAGCTGGTCAAGAAAATACAAAAAAGCTAGTTAATGATATACTTAGATTATGTTCTTTCTTTGGGTATGTAAATAGGAACATCTGGTTGCAAATAGGTATTTTCTTAGTCCATGAATGCGAAGTCAAAAAACTGGTCAAGAGTATATAAAAAAAGCTAGTTAATGTTATACTTAGATTATGTTCTTTCTTTGGGCATGTAAATAAGAACATCTGGTGGCATATAGGCATTTTCTTAGTCCACGTAAGCGAAGTCAAAAAGCTGGTCAAGAATATACAAAAAAAGCTAGTTAATGTTATACTTAGATTATGTTCTTTCTTTGGGCATGTAAATAAGTACATCTGGTGGCAAATAGGTATTTTCTTAGTCCACGTAAGCGAAGTCAAAAAGCTGGTCAAGAATATACAAAAAAAGCTAGTTAATGTTATACTTAGATTATGTTCTTTCTTTGGGCATGTAAATAAGAACATCTGGTGGCATATAGGCATTTTCTTAGTCCACGTAAGCGAAGTCAAAAAGCCGGTCAAGAATATACAAAAAACACTAGTTAATGTTATACTTAGATTATGTTCTTTCTTTGGGCATGTAAATAAGAACATCTGGTGGCATATAGGCATTTTCTTAGTCCACGTAAGCGAAGTCAAAAAGCTGGTCAAGAGTATACAAAAAAAGCTAGTTAATAATATACATAGATTATGTTCTTTCTTTGGGCATGTAAATAAGAACATCTGGTGGCAAATAGGTATTTTCTTAGTCCACGCAAGCGAAGTCAAAAAGTTGATCAAGAATATACAAAAAAAGCTAGTTAATAATATACTTAGATTATGTTCTTTCTTTGGGCATGTAAATAAGAACATCTGGCAGCAAATAGGTATTTTCTTAGTCCACGCAAGCGAAGTCAAAAAGCTGGTCAAGAATATACAAAGAAGCTAGTTAATAATATACTTAGATTATGTTCTTTCTTTGGGTATGTAAATAGGAACATCTGGTGGCACATAAGCATTTTCTTAGTCCACGCAAGCGAAGTCAAAAAGTTGATCAAGAATATACAAAAAAAGCTAGTTAATAATATACTTAGATTATGTTCTTTCTTTGGGCATGTAAATAAGAACATCTGGCAGCAAATAGGTATTTTCTTAGTCCACGCAAGCGAAGTCAAAAAGCTGGTCAAGAATATACAAAGAAGCTAGTTAATAATATACTTAGATTATGTTCTTTCTTTGGGCATGTAAATAAGAACATCTGGCAGCAAATAGGTATTTTCTTAGTCCACGCAAGCGAAGTCAAAAAGCTGGTTAAGTATATACAAAGAAAGCTAGTTAATAATATACTTAGATTATGTTCTTTCTTTGGGCATGTAAATAAGAACATCTGGCAGCAAATAGGTATTTTCTTAGTCCACGCAAGCGAAGTCAAAAAGCTGGTCAAGAATATACAAAGAAGCTAGTTAATAATATACTTAGATTATGTTCTTTCTTTGGGTATGTAAATAAGAACATCTGGTGGCAAATAGGTATTTTCCTAGTCCACGCACGCGAAGTCAAAAGTTGGTCAAGAATATACAAAAAAAGCTAGTTAATAATATACTTGGATTATGTTCTTTCTTTGGGCATGTAAATAGGAACATCTGGTTGCAAATAGGTATTTTCTTAGTCCATGAATGCGAAGTCAAAAAGCTGGTTAAGTATATACAAAGAAAGCTAGTTAATAATATACTTAGATCATGTTCTTTCTTTGGGTATGTAAATAAGAAAATCTGGTGGCACATAAGCATTTTCTTAGTCCACGCAAGCGAAGTCAAAAAGCTGGTCAAGAAAATACAAAAAAAGCTAGTTAATAATATACTTGGATTATGTTCTTTCTTTGGGCATGTAAATAGGAACATCTGGTTGCAAATAGGTATTTTCTTAGTCCATGAATGCGAAGTCAAAAAGCTGGTTAAGTATATACAAAGAAAGCTAGTTAATAATATACTTAGATTATGTTCTTTCTTTGGGCATGTAAATAAGAACATCTGGCAGCAAATAGGTATTTTCTTAGTCCACGCAAGCGAAGTCAAAAAGCTGGTCAAGAATATACAAAGAAGCTAGTTAATAATATACTTAGATTATGTTCTTTCTTTGGGTATGTAAATAAGAACATCTGGTGGCAAATAGGTATTTTCCTAGTCCACGCACGCGAAGTCAAAAGTTGGTCAAGAATATACAAAAAAAGCTAGTTAATAATATACTTGGATTATGTTCTTTCTTTGGGCATGTAAATAGGAACATCTGGTTGCAAATAGGTATTTTCTTAGTCCATGAATGCGAAGTCAAAAAGCTGGTTAAGTATATACAAAGAAAGCTAGTTAATAATATACTTAGATCATGTTCTTTCTTTGGGTATGTAAATAAGAAAATCTGGTGGCACATAAGCATTTTCTTAGTCCACGCAAGCGAAGTCAAAAAGCTGGTCAAGAAAATACAAAAAAAGCTAGTTAATAATATACTTAGATTATGTTCTTTCTTTGGGCATGTAAATAAGAACATCTGGCGGCAAATAGCTATTTTCTCAGTCCACTCAAGCGAAGCCAAAAAGCTGGTCAAGAATATACAAAAAAAGCTAGTTACTAAAGTACTTAGATCATGTTGTTTCTTTCAGCATGTAAATAAGAACATCTGGCGGCAAATAGGTATTTTCTTAGTCCACTTAAGCAAATTCAAAAAGCTAGTCAAGAAAATAGAAAAATAGCTAGTTATTAATATATTTAGATTATGTTCTGAGAGATTTTCTCTCGTTTAGATCACGTGGATACTATAAAATTGACAAAAGTATATAGGTACATCTGGTATAAGCGAGTGGAGTAGCAAACGCGTGAATTATTAAGAAATACGTCGTTGGATCAGGTCGAGGGATAGTTGGAGAGGAGCCAATTTAGAAGTCGTAATAATAGTTTGGTACGTGTGAAGTAAAATGCTTTAATTGCTTATTATCTGGTTATATTTTTGTTATCACATCATACGAGTGCTATTCGGCGTATTTTTTTTGGAATATTCGCCGATTTCAAGAAAGCGTTCTTTGTCTAGATGCTTTTTGTCAACTCATCATTGAAAAGTGAACAGTAGCAACATTGCCGCAATTTTAAACATGGACTTACGATTTTTTATAAGTTTCACTGAATTTTCGCAGCTTTCCTAAATTATTATAAGTGGATATATTTTCGATTCAGTGCTTGTTTAAAATCGATACAGAGCGTGGGGAGGTAATTGCGCTTAAATGATCGCGATAGGTTCTCTTTTGAAACTTAAATGAATCGGCTAAAAATAGACGTAACGCCGCCATCTTGATCTTATTTTAAAGAATAAGGATAGCCCTTCAGCCTTCGCAAAAAAATTATAAATTATAATTAAGCCAGTCTAATGTCGGAAAAGACGTAGTTTTACGTTAAGATGTGCCCATTTGGAAGTGAAAAACTCCCTTTTCGGTGAAAATCCCCATTTGTAGAAGATCTTGGTCTACGAAATGATGAACAACTCACATTGCATCCTCAAATAAATAATGTTGGCGTAAGATTTTCTTCAAAATAGCTTGAAATTTTCTTAAGTAGAAACCAAACCTGAAACCAAAGTACGCGTTTGTCAAAGTACTCTACTTCTGCCTGTTCCTTATTATGGAGACGTATGGTATTCCAATCTAAACGAATGATTACCCTAAAAATTGTGACGACTTCAAAAGTCAAATTTTCGACTCTAAAAACATGATGACCATATTATCTTAGCACGTGATGACCATATTGACTTAAGTGGTCAGTGTTTCGTGACCGACGCAAACTCAATCTTCTATTTTTAGTATTCCGTAGCCAAACTAAGAAACCATTAAAGTTTCACCGTGTCCGTCTATCTGTCCGTGCTGTAAAGCTGAATTTTGACATGGTTATACATATCTATAATGATAAAACTTCCGAATTTGAGCAATTTTATGGTACCTACTCTACATGTAAAATGGTAGGTTTTTTTATTCGCATACCCTATTGTGTGGGATACTGGTATTAAAAATATTAGGTTCTTTTTTTACAGTATCTTATTAATCTTGTTATCTATGTCAAGTCACATAATTTGTATTCCAAATAAAAAAATGACATCATAAACATCTTACTAATCCTTCAGCATGGAACTGCATTCCATATTGAATCCTTTACCACATATGTTATTAGTTTACAGAATAAATTGAACACAAATATACAGAGTGTGTCTTCATTAGTTTAGAGAATAAATTGAACATGAATATACAAAGTGTGTCTTCATTGTTTATGATTAAAACTCGTTTAAACTTATATTATCTGTCGTAATATACGACAGATCCAAATCCCATCTATTCCCCTTTCTTAACCCATTCATATACTGTTTTGCTTTTGTTTTATTTAATTTTAAATTAATTGTATATTTTTCAAATTTATTTCTCCGTAAATATCCTTATTTTGTTTTGTAAGTGTCGTTAATTGGCATTGCCGAACGTTTACTGTTTGCCACTATATTTGTTTTTCTCACTTGATTCATTGTAGTTGACTCTGAGAGATTGCTCTTGCAGCAATAAGTCTACCACTGGTATGCTCATGCCTAAAAACCAATATTCCATTTATCCGTCGACGTAGATAACTATAACTTTCTATCTATCCTTAGTTCGCTCCTCAGAAGTATTTTGATGTGTTAACTGTCTAGATAGCTTTTTATCCGTGCTCTATCGTACAAGCGACGCGTTCCGTTAATACGTATGGCAAATTCGCCATTAAAAAAAATTCAACACATCATATATAAATAAATAAAAAAAGGGTGCGTGTCCTTATGTACGCGCATGAGAAGTTATACTTCTTTGGCATCATTAAATAATACATACGGATAGATAACCTCAATTATATTGGAGCACTTGAAAAAGTCTATAAGCACAATTTTTTCACTAATATTTACGAATAGTAAATATATTAATCAAAATATTGAATTTAAATCACTACTGAATATAATTTATCAGCACATATATAAATCGCTCTTATATGAAACTAAAACACGTGTGTGAATGTAGACACTAGAAACATGTGGATAAATACTATGAATATGAAAACAGTGAGCAGAGGCGACGATGGTGCCAATAGCTTTTGTTTCGAGACTGCAAACGCTGCAACTTCATACTGTAACTTTTGTGTGACGATTCTTAAAATTTCACTCTCATCATTTTTTCATAATGCGCCTAAAGAAGTATAACTTCAAAAATAAACAGAAACGGCGGGAAAGTGTAGATGCCAATAGTCCTATATGACGAACACTTTCTTGAATATGGATAAATAGTTTTATTTCTCTTCTCTACAAATTCTTTTTATGTTAATTTTGTATCTCACTCCATATCGCATAGTCTAACGAAGATCTAGATAAGTCAGATGCAGGGCGAATTACTACATCCTGACTAGATCCGGATGAGTGAATTGGATGGACCGGACGATCTGCGACGAATGCAATCACAGTTTCCGCCATTTAAGTGTTTATTCGCTTCGACACACTCGCGTGACCTTCTCACATTCCTACTAGATAAGGCTGATTCGTGCGAAGATTAATTATGGAAAATGACAATTAGACCACGCTAATCGGTAATCTATGATCGATTATTTATGGTTTATCGGAACAATCTGGCCAATGAAATAGTCGGTAAATAACAGAATGAGAAATATCCTCGACTTATAAAATTACTGTTCTTTTTTTAGGAATAAATTATTCGAAGATCATTTTACCACGGTTTTTTCTCGTATCTTAGTTTCTCGGTTCTAAAGATGTTCCAATTATGGTCGGAGCGTTTAACTTCTGCTGGTAGAACTTCCTACCCAAGTTTGGAATTTTTTACGATTCTTTCTGAGCATTGTCCTGTGAAAAGATAACTGCTTAAGGATAACTATTTCTCTAATCGCGATTCCATGTCATATTCCGGCTAAGTTCTGATTCAAGCGATCCAGTTGTTTATAGAAAGATCAGAATTAACAGTTTGACCCCAGGTTAAACCTATCAAAATAAACGATTCGTTCATAATCCCACCAAACACACAACAATATCTTTGGAATGATCAAAGACTGTCTAGAAGTTAGTTTAGCTTTCTGATCTGGTGACCGTCCGTGGTAATTAATTTAAAAAAGGGTCAGCAAAGAATGTTATCTTGAATCCACATTTTTATCCCATCCACTTAATTTTATAAAGATCATGTGATCCCTATCCCCTTCCTTCCATACCTTTCCAACAAAATGTTGGCCAATGACTCTGAAGTAAGTTTAGATAATTCTTTTATTGTTGTTTCTGGATTAGACTGTATTTCTGCCTATAACACAACTCAATTTCATGGGTCTTTGAGATTGCGGTTCATTATCCGTGCGTAAATTGCTTGCCTTAACTTTTTAAATTTTAAACCACTGTTGACATGTGCGCACGCTTAATTTAGCAGAGATTGTTTTGTGATATTCATATAAGATCAAATAGTCTAAAAAACGTTTCGATGGAAACTGTACTGTCATGTTAAAATGAAACGAAAACAATAATTGGGGGGTACTCATAGTTTCACAATTAAAGTACAACACAAAATACGTCTTTCCAATTCAGCAAACAAATCATAACTAGGTCGCGTATCGCAATATAATATTAAAAACGAAAAAAAACTTTTCAGTACCTTAGTACATACCTGCATGTAAATATTGCTTATCGTTAACACGATAACTGGTAAATGGGTGTTTTTTAGAGGTATATAACTTTAAAATTAAAAAAAAACACATAAAAATGAAGATAATGGCCGTGGTACTGACCTTATTGAAAAGGTCATTATATGCCATTTGTGTTTAAATACGATTTTAGATATAGAGGCGTCGCGGCTGGCTCGAATGAAGCGTTATCTGGAAGTCGAATCCTCAACCACTTTTTCGAACAATATTTGTTCATCAATGTGGCTCATTTTTGGTTGAATACCTACGTCAATAAACAAAAATTGCCGGATTTGGAATGAAGAAAATCCATATGCCATTATTGAGACGTAATTATATTAACAAAAGTCACTATTTGGTATGCTTTATGAACTGGTGGAATCATTTATCCGTATTTCTTCAAAGATGACGCCGGCGAAAACGTTACAGTCAATGGAGAGCTCTTCAAATCCATTATTACTAACTTTTTCGTTTCCCAATTGAATAGCATTAATGTTGAAGAGCTTTGGTTTCAACACGATGATGCAACATGCCATACAGCACGCGACACAATCAATTTATTGTAGGAAACATTTGATGAGCGCATAATTTCGCGTAATGCCCTTGTGAATTGGCCTCCACGATCGTGTGAGATCATACCTATGGATTATTTTCTGTGAAAGTGAAGTCGTTAGTATATGCTGATAAATTACAGACGTTGGACCACTTGGAAGATAACATTCGCTGCGTTATTGCCAATATACGACCCCAACTGACCGAAAAAGTGGTTGAGAATTGGACTTCCAGATTGCGCTTCATCTTCCAGCTTCCAGATTGCGCAAATGGCATATAATTACCTTTTCAATAAAGCCACTGCTATGGCCATTATTATAATTTTTATCTATTTCTTTTCCATTTAAAGTTGTAGAGATCTAAAAAACATCCGACACAAACCTCCCTTTTTAGAATATTTTTTTATGTTTTGCTACTTTTGGAACACACTTTTACCTTTTCAATAAAGCCAATGCCATGGCCATTATTATGATTTTATCTGTTTTTTTTTATTTTATAGTTGTAGGCCTCTAAAAATATCTGATACAAACCTCTCTTTTTAGAATTGTTTTTTATCTTTTGCTATCTTTGGAATAGACTTTCACCTTTTCATTAAAGCGCCATTATTATGATTTGTATCTGGTTTTTTTTCATCTTAAAGTTGTAGCCTCTAAAAGTATCTCATATATATATATATCTTTTTAGAATTATTATGTCTCTTTTGACATTTTTGGAATAATCTTTTCCCTTTTCGATAAAGCCAATTATTATGATAAAGGCATTATTATGATTTTTATTTGTTTTTTTTTTTTCATTTAAAAACATCGCCCTTTATTGAAAAGGTAAACATAGCGTTTTATTGAAAAGGTAAACATTTTATTAAAGCGCCATTATTATGATTTTTATCTGTTTTTTTTTGTCATTTTAAAGTTGTAGACCTCTAAAAACATCGCCCTTTATTGAAAAGGTGAACATGGCGTTTTATTGAAAAGGTAAACATTTTATTAAAGCGCCATTATTATGATTTTTATCTGTTTTTTTTGTCATTTTAAAGTTGTAGACCTCTAAAAACATCGCCCTTTATTGAAAAGGTAAACATGGTGTTTTATTGAAAAGGTAAACATTTTATTAAAGCGCCATTATTATGATTTTTATCTGTTTTTTTTGTCGCTTTAAAATTGTAGACCTCTAAAAACATCTGATACAAACCTCTCTTTTTAGAATTAATATTTTTTTCTCTTTTGCCACTTTATGAATAGAATTTTACCTTTTCAATAAAGCCAAGGAAGTGGCTATTATGATTTTTTCTGTTTTTTTTTTCACTTTATAGTTGTAGACCTCTAAAAACATCTGATACAAACCTCTCTTTTTAGAATTATTATTTCTCCTTTGCTATTTTTCGAAAAGGCTGGCGATATATTGGTGATTTATGATTTTTATGTTTATTGAGGGTATCTGTCATAATCTGTACTTTATTTGATACTCGATCTTTTAAAGGATTCTAAAGATACGTGTAAAATTCCCGATAAGAAGGTGGGCAACTAATTGAACGGGGCGGTGCGAATCCAATGTATGCCGAGGAGCAGTAGGGGTGGGGTTTAGATTACAAGTGAAAATGTCACTCGGGCTCAGAATGTGCAAACGAGCTAACGAGTACGGACGTATCTCACGAGGCTAACATTTTTCTTACCAAATTTTAATAATTTTTACTATTGCCGAGTTTGTTTAGAATATTACTTAATATTATCATCTAGGCGATTCAGATAAAGTTAAAAATAACACGTTGGCCCCACGCAATAAAAGAAAATTTTTGTGTAATATTACGTCAGTAGAAGTAGAGATATGTGCTAAGTTCGAACAGAGAGACCATTTTACAATCACTCTGGAGAGAAACCATTTATAAATTAATTACTGGCCACGTACCGGAAGCGACACGAACTGGAACGAGAAGAGCTGTAGATGACCGGAAACGCGTATATTTGTATACAACGACTGACCAATGAATACGCGTACGTCATCCAACATTGCTCGTTTGTTTTGAATTATTGTAATGTTGAAAGTACTGTGTTATTAACTAAAATGGAATGTCACGTCATTATGGAATACAGCATGGAATCAAAAGTTGTTGTACTTCAAAGAATCCTGCTTTTTTGTTGTATTTAACCAATATATTAACATAAAAAAGCGTTCCTACTTGAAATGTTGAGGTTAAACTTTATATTGACAATTTGATTTGAGCAATGTCATTTTTGTTTATTCGTACAAACAAAATTATACTTTTGTATTTATATTTTATATTATAAATTGTATTAACTTTAAGTTATTGATAAATTCAGTCAAATTAAATATTTGGTAAAACGCGGGAACGAACAAATAGGTAGACACAAAAACGGCTCGTCATTTATTTAAATTGAATAATTATTATGTTTTATCACTTTCTACAGTGCATATTAAGACTGATTTTAATGTTTCTTTTACCCTGGCAGGTTACCTAATTGTAACGCACTATAAAAAAAAAGAAATGATGTATGTAAACATTATGGTTTTTGAAGTGTTGCCATTTCTAAGAACAGTTCGTAAGTATCGCAGTATTGAAACTAGAAATTAAAAATGGGAAAGTTTCAATAACGAGAATTTTGCTATGAAATTTAATAATGGAATAATAATTAACTGGTTGATATAAACAGGTTTAATAAACTGGAATTATAATCAACTGGTGATAGGACTGCTTTCAATCTAAGATAATATTATGTAATTATATGAATTTGCTAAATCTTTAGAGTAGTAGCTTTTACAACTATAGCGCTATAGTGGAATATTTTGAGTGCATGAAATGGTGCTCAAGTCTTGAAAAGTACGACTTTACAATGGTGTAGAGGCAACCCTGACGTTTTTTACTTATTTCATCCATGACTCACGTCAATATTGTTAATAATACTAAATAAATATTTACAAGCGACTTGTAACTAAACATCTTCTGCTCTGTGAGATAATACCATTGTGAGTCGATAAACGGGGTCGTGAGCGCCCTTTTAACTGGCACGTTAAAAAATAAACCTCACAATGGCACATAGCACTGCTAGAGAGTTATAAATAAGCGCTGCGAGAGAACAATTCAACGTTTTTACACTAGTACCCGCATTGCAAAACGTAGCCCGTCCGAGTCGACCGCAGACCGGCGCGCTCTAGTACAAACCAGTTTTAATCCGTCGGTAATAGCGGGCGGCAGCCATTCGTTAGTCAGTTGGTGCGCGTGCGTGTCTGGCGACGGGAGTGTTTTTTTTCCCCGCTACGAATTGCTTTATTGTTCGTTTACGCGATCCCTCGGACCATAACCGGTGCAATCTCGATATTCAGCCGCGAGTGTCAAAACGAAACGTTTGCATTTAATTAAACACAATTCAGACGGTCGGTGTTTATTTCGAAAGAGCTTATTGAGTATCAACAGCGGAGGGAACGAGGTTCCCTTTACTCACACGGTGCCTCCGACGCGTAATGATGTTGGATAAGTGAAAAAAAAAATAAAAGTGAATTGAATCGATATCGGGCTGGTGTACGAAGCGGAGGGAGACCGGTGCGTTGTGACCGATTCGGTTAATACTGGTGCGTTCGGTATCCATATTTGGAATGGTGAAGTTGTGCTGTAAACGTTCGCTCTGCGTGTTCTGTAAAGCGATGGAGTTTAGTTTGGCGCGTCAAAAGCCGGCGACCGTAAGCGAGGGAGCCACGTACGGGGCATTCCCGGCGAGCAACATGACCCGCCAGGACTACAGCTGACGGAACGAACGGGGGCCCGCTTTGACGCCCGACGCCCGAGTCACTACTATTCAAGTATCGACGTGAAGTCTCAACACGAGCGATATCCATATCCAGTCCGCTCTGGTGTCGTCCAGCGGTTTCCGCCTCGAAGTAGACACAGAACTCTTTAGCTGTGGCGGAATCTGGCCGTTGTTTAACTTATTTATCGAGAATTTATTAGTATTATAGTGACGTGACTTAGAGCGCGCGAGAGAGTACGGACTGGATCAATTAAATGCATATAGCACATAATATGTTATATGAATATGTCGGTCGATCTCTTTTTATTGTCTTTGGTAATTTTTCTCAATCGGCGGGAAATGCCATTTTGACGTGTGATTGAAGCGGGAAAAAATCGTGTTTAAAAACAATATCGATATAATTGAATAATAGTTTATATATTTTTTTCAATTAACAATGTTGTATTTGGAGCAGAAAGTGGTTACGGTAGGTGATGAATATACGGTCACGGTTAGGTTTTATCATCGTGTGTCGGTGGAGGATTCGCGTATGCAGTTCGTGACGATGGCTATGAAGATTAGTGTGGACGCGGCCTGTCAGTCCCGCGCCCTGTGTCGTTTTAAGGGCTCGCCCGCGAAGGCCGGCTTGAGGACTATTATGAAGCCGACCAAGTCTAAGCTGATGGGCATAACGAGTCGTCTGCGAGCGTTGAATATGTAGGTTGTTTTCATTTTTATCTTATCTCGCGTATTAATTAGCCTCTGTAAACGTGCCCCCCATGTATTTTTATATCTCCCGATGTAAGCTTGTTCCAATGATTCATCGTTTCATTGATGCGATAATTTCTGAATTAATTAATATTTTACCCGTTCATCAAAATTTTTCCCCGTGCGATATTGGGATTTAGGACTTCAATTTTTTTTTTATTCTCAGGTTTATAAAGTTTTAAAAATATTGTTAGCGGCCCTATTTGGAGCGTGATGACAGGTGGGTAACCATAACTTGTCTATTCCGACATAACCTTTTTGACGTATGATTTTTACACAATTTTCATTCGTGTTTTTGATTTAAAAAAAATTAAAAAGTAAGTTTACAAGAGTTTTCTTCTAGCAAATTTCATTGTTTATTAAATTAAATACATTAAAAACGATGTACATAAGAAAAATAATTTCTCGTCGCGAATATTTTATTAGGTATAAGAAATTGATTTGAAAAATATTTTCCATACATTGTGGGTTTTTCAAGTAAATGTTTGCTATGTATATATAAATTTCTGAATTTGATGTTTGAAAACCAGTTGATAGCTGTAACTTGATAGTAAGAGCGTTTTTCAAATAGATTTTTTTTATTAAAAGAATTGCGATTGGAATTGTTTTTCTTAAATTATTGTATTTTATGAATTTTCTTACATTTTAACGTAGAAAATATTCATCGCTGCTAAACCGCCATTTAAATTTTTTTTTGTACAGGATAACTATTGCCAGGACATTTAAATTTTAATACTTATTTTAATTTGGTTAATATTATTGATTTGTTTCTTAAGAAAATAATATATGAAAAAAAACAAGAAATCGTCGGCCCGCTTGCCCGACGATTTCTTGTTTTTTTTCATATATTATTTTCTGTTGCTTTTACGTTACACTTGCACACAAGTTTATTGTGTTTTATTGCAGGGTGAGGGCTGTGGCGGGATGTGTAGTATTTTCGTAACACTAGCTTGATTTACAGAAACCTTTTCAGTACGAGTTTGAGCATGTAATGTATTTCTATTAAATTATATATAAATATTTATTTATTTTCCCACCATGTAAATATATTGCTTAGTATAATAGGTATTATATATATAAAACTATCGCGAATTTCTCAAAGATTGTGAAATCTTGACTCATTGCTATATTTCCTGTAATTATAAGTAAGTTTCTAGAATCTCGTGTTATTTTCATAATATTAGGTGCAGTAGTTTTTGGATTCGGGGGGGGGGGGGATTTATTTTTCTCACGTTTTACAGCACGGCTCTAGAAGTATCCTATTTAAAAGTAGGAAAAATAGCTGGAATCCTAATAATTAGACTTTAAAAAAACATTAACCCATAAATATTATTGGAATATATGCGAGTTAACATAATTTACTATATATTTCAAGTTTCCATGTTGAGAGGTTTCTGAGAAAAACTGCTGTTATAGACAGGTGACGGACATGTCAACAGTCTTATAATGATTTCTTTAGGTGTCTTGTATGTCAGTCCATCGTCGCAGCTGATTTTCTTAGAAACTATGTCGTCTAGAAACTTGAAATTTAGTGTAGAATACATCGTATTAACCCGCATATTATGCGCAAGTTAACTTTTTAAAAATATTTATATAAAAATTAAAGGGGAGGAGGTGTGAATAAAGTATTTAAAAAAAGACCCGCTTACCTAAGTATGTCGAATTGAAGCAAGGATAGGAGTGTCCAAACGCACAGAAGGAGTTTTAAAGAGAAACGAGTTCCACCCATACCGTGTGCAAAGTCTGTAACCCCGTCTCACTAACACTTTATAAAATGGCATCACTATACGTCTCACTCACATTTGTATCTTAAAATTAAGAACTTAGAGAAAGCCTAGCATGCGTTAGTAGCATTATCACTGAGTACGAGAATTAACTTAAAATTAGGATTCTTTTCAATAAAAATTTATAATTTTTTTTAAAGAAACAAATCAGCAAGTTTTATACCGTTTTGGAATCTGGACTAAATGAACCAACGGAAAAAAGATTATTTTTTTATAAACTAAGGCAGTTCTGTTTTTATTTCAGACTGCGATTGATGTAACGGTTATTCAGGATTATGTAACAAAAATTAGAATCAAGAAAAATGAAAATACCTAGTAATAGTTTCAATCTTTAAAGAATGTCTCAGGGTGGCAATTTTCTAAATTTTTTTAAAAATACCTATAATTTTAAAAGTACATGTTCTAGTTCTTTTTTTCCAAGAACCGTCGCAAGCTTGCCTATCCTTCTTTCCAGCTTGACGTTGATTTCTGAGACACTTTGTATATTATGTGGGATATCATTTGAAAGGGCTTTTTATGTGGAATACAAAGATACTTTTTTTGGATAATTACCAAAATTTTTAGCATTCCAGCTCCTTTATTTCTGAAAAATGGTATTATCTAACTAAAAGGTTGCAAGAAAATTATAGCGATTATCCTAAATCTTATAATTTCTTAAAAATATGTCATGTATTTACGCACGTAAAAGAGATAGTATGCAATATGTTTATCTTATGAAAAATTAATATTTGTAAATATTTTAATAGAAACACTATGTATCCTTAAATATTCATATTTGTCTAAATGTATACTAAACCCTCATAGTACAAGTGCTATTCGTACTTCAAATGCTTTTTATTAGGTACAGAACCATGAAATTAATTGGCAGATCTCGATTTTTTGCTAATTGTGATTAGCGGGATTACGTTTTGAGGTCTTGTAATTTAATTTATGAATGTAATTTTGAGCTAAGGATAACGTGCAACGCAAATGACAACAACAGTCGGAGAAAATAGATCATAATACATCAAAAATGTGTCCCACAAAAACTGGCAGAATCACGCCAATCTGAAGATTATGAGTTATAACGCAGTAATGGAGAAAAGGATAGACATAGGACAGAACATGTGGAGTGCAGTATAATATTACCAAATTGAAAATTTCATGCTGACAACACAGAGACAAGTAATCGTAGAAAATAGAACATATAATATTTAATACTTTTCTCATATAGAAGACAATCTTGTCTATTCAAATTTAGCCAATCCGAATGTTGCCTAGTTAGAACACGCTAATGGAAAAAATAATAGACAATAAGATTAAGTATATGCTAAGTGTAGATGGCAGACATTTAATCGGTGAAGCATGTCTTGACTTGCGAGTCAGTGGATAGTAGCCACAGACCTTATCCCACAAAAGTCGGTAGTTGTCAGCTGCCGCTTACAAACTTACCACTTACAAAAGTTGTTCGCTTGCGTTGCTCGTGATGATAATTTTTTTGTTGCTTTATCAGGTTTGATGCCGTTGAGCCATACAGTATGTCTATGTATTGTGTCAATATTTTCGGGTCCTTAGTGACATACTAATTTACAAACATACTTAATCTTTTAACCTTAGACATTGCTGGTTTTATAAACATTTTCTTCAAGAAATTTTTATTTTTCCTCCAATGCAATTCATTTCTCTCCTAATTTTTTTTAGAGAAATTTTCCAAAATCATATTTGTCGGTTCTCTCCAAATGCTGAGAATAACACGAAATATATTTTTTTATTTTGTTCCATAACATTTTCATTACTGCTTTTATGCCCTTATACCATTTTCTATTTTGGTGGGATAGTTGGTTGATAACATAGTGTCTCGTACAGAACTCTGCGATCGATAAATCAATTTTAGGTAGAAATTTAGAAACGTGCTACCCAAGTTCATTGGTGAGAGGTGAGAACTACTCCCTCCCACTACAAGACCTAAACCACGAAAATGAGTAATTTAAAAAAAAATAAATTTTATAGTGTGTTTTAATAAAACATGGTCATGATTTATTAAAAAAATAGTGTCTTTAATGAAAGTAAATGTAATATTAAACACAACCCACTACTATACATGACACACAACACAATACACAAATTTGTAAATAAATAAAAAGGCAAACCCAAAAAACCTAAAGCCTCAAATAAGTATAGAGAATTATAAATTCAAGCACAAATTTAAAAAATAAAATATATAAATAAAAAAAATGGAAAAACGTAAAAGCGAAAAGGAAAACAAATTCATGATTAATAAAATAATATACTCTAACTAAAAATGTCGAAAACACAAAAGAACAAACACAATAAAAGAAGTCAGGCTCACAAAATGTTTCCAACGTTTTTACTGAGTATAAAGTATCAAACTTTTAAAATTAAGTTTCTCCACAATTATCTATCTCACAGTGGGAAAGTGGTATAATTGGGATGGTATACCAACCTTTTACCCTACTCCTCCTCCCCTCAATTCAGTCAGCATGTTTCTAAGTCCAACCACAACCTTTTTAAAAATAAAAATCCATTAAAACAAACAAGCAAAAAGAATAAAATTACCTTGGAAAAAGTTTAATTTGCAAAGTTCAGTATTCGAAATACCATATGGAAGAGAGGGCTAGTCTCCGCACAACTGAAATTATGAACTTAATAACTCCATGTTGTAAAATATGTATTTATAAAAATAATGGAAAACAAAATGTTAAAATCAACAAAAAACAACAAAAAACAACTTTATCTTGCAAAGGCGTGGATCTCATAAAATGCCGTATTGAGGTATCTACTCCTCATAAAAAAGGAGGGACACATAAGTTTACATTAAATGTGTCCTATATACTGTTACTACATATTGTTATTACAGTATATACTGTTGTCCTATATACTGTTATTACAGTAAATATAGTTCTATATGCTACAGTATGTCCTCTATACTGTTACTACATACTGTTATTACAGTATATACTTTGTCCTATATACTGTTATTACAGTAAATATAGTTCTATATACTACAGTATGACCTATATACTGTTACTACGTACTGTTATTACAGTATATACTGTTGTCCTATATACTGTTATCACAGTAAATGTAGTTCTATATACTACAGTATGTCCTATATACTGTTATTACAGTCAATGTAGTCCTATATACTACAGTATGTTCTATATATTGTTACTACTTGTTATGGCTTGTTATAGAAATATTGTGCAGCTGGCCGAGATTTAAATCTGTCACATGCTTACAAAGTTTTATTTACCCTGTGTCTATTTTTATAATGTCCTTCCTCATTCTTATCTCGTATAGTCTTTTTATGAACACTTTCATTTCCACAGTATTAATCTCGTAGTCATAACTTTTGGTTATCTAAGGAGAGATGAAATCGAGATTGTGTAATGTAATTTAAGAATAATTGTAAAGACATGCCCATGTAATAACAATAAAGATGTATATAACAATGAATGTATGAAAATATGACGCCATCAGCTTCATATTGTTTATGGTGCGATTATAAAAGTGGCTAGGTACAAATAATGTCGAAAGACATTATTAAGCCTTATATAAAAATAGAGATCGTAGCCTTTTGCCCGTAGCTTCACTCAAATGGAAAGTGTGATGTTGAACTTTAATCTCTCTGTGATAGAATAAATTCTCATCATCGCACCATGTTCTCATTGTACTTTATGCTTGTTCGTGTTGGAGATTTCTCAGAAATATTAACATAACTATGTAACGTAAACACATACATTAATCTTTTATACACAAAATCTTCCAAGAGCTTATTCAATTGCAGAAACCCCATAAAAATCCATCCAGTAGAACACAAGTTATAAGTGGACAGACAGAAAGATAGATATAGAGATTATGGAGGGAAAAGTTTTGGATAATGAAAAAAATTTCAAAGTGAATATATCTAGTAATAGAATGTTAAAATTTTATTCAAAAAGGCGACCGACAATAAGGTGTTTACTACGTTGTAAGTGTGAGCTCTTGTCGGTCACGTAAAATATGACAAGGGTTTTTATAATATTCAGAATATTTTAAATAATCGGTGAAGAAAATCATTCTTACATTTGCAAATGCATGCCCTGAAAAAAATTGTGAATAATTCAGGGCCAACTGTATTAACGGTCTCTATAAGCAGCATAGTTCACATCATTCCAAAAACTCTGGATTTTTAGATCTCTGTTTATTAAATTTAGTATTATCTCTACAAATGTTAATGCACTCCACGATTATCCCAAAATTCAATGTCATAGATAATCATACAGGCCAAGACGGTCTGAAGTCAGTTTTCTGAGAGCTAGAATAAACTAGAAAATCTTTTATCATTTTCAATAGTTATAAAAACACTATTACTAAAAATAAATAAGAGGTTATAAGAAGTGGCTCCAAATCTAAGCCATTATAAGTATACTTACCTTTATAAGAAGTGGCTCCAAATCTAAGCCATGACAGTGAGCTCAGTTAAGTCAATTTTGGTGAATTGGTGTGTTATTTCAAATATAGTGAAAATCTTTTACAGTGACACCCATGTGAGGGAAATAAACTTGGTTTTGACCTCAAAATACAAAAACGAAATTTTATATAGAGCACATAAACTTTCAGCTAACCCTTTTAGAATAAGTTGGAAAAAAATATTATACTTACAAAATTAAACAGAGATAAGGAATTTCCTCACAGTTTGAGAATAACCTGATAACATTTTGGTGGCAATTGCTTCGTGAACTGTAAATTTTTAGAATAAATTCAATGAGTAGGAATGAGATGATTACATTCTTGACGTTTTGTTAAACAAAAATGGGACTAGGAAAGAAGGTAGACAGAATAGTAGTAAGACCAAGAATAACATGGCCAGAGTTCAGGTCACTTTTTGAAATGTAAATATCTAAATGTCAGATTTTAGCATAATATTTTATTTGAATTAGGTAGTTTAGTTTTACATTATCAATTTTGTATAATAGATGTCAACGAAAGCTCTGCAAATACACTTCGTACTATAATTGAACACTCGTTGAAAGACGATTGCCGTCATTCAGAAGTTTGAACGGCTAAGGGAAATGTCACTCTTACTTGAATGGACTGTGTAGTTTACGAATCACTCTGTGAACATGTCATCTATCTAAATTTATACAGTGACCACAGAGTCTAAATATACGTATACTACAAGGCCTGTTATAAGTACGTGCAAAGTTGTTTATGTTAAAAAAGGAAGAAATGAAGAATGTAAAGGAAGAAAGGAAGAAGTGAAGAATGTAAAGGAAGAAAGGAAGAAGTGGAGAATGTAAAGGAAGAAATGAAGAATGTAAAGGAAGAAATGAAGAATGTAAAGGAAGAAGTGAAGAATGTAAAGGAAGAAGTGAAGAATGTGAAGGAAGAAAGGAAGAAGTGAAGAATGTAAAAGAAAAAAGAAGTGAAGAATGTAAGGGAAGAAAGGAAAAAGTGAAGAATGTAAAGGAAGAAAGGAAGAAGTGAAGAATGTAAAGGAAAAATAGAAGAAGTGAAGAATGTAAAAGAAGAAGTGAAGAATGTAAAGGAAGAACTGAAGAATGTAAAGGAAGAAGTGAAGAATGTAAAGGAAGAAATGAAGAATATAAAGGAAGAAGTGAATAATTACATGAAGATGCAGACATAGTTCGAGAGGTCTATAATTATCTAAAACAGACTTCAATCTTCAATTTTTTAGTCTGACTAACTACCGCACAGGAATTCCAAATTATTCTGGTCATATTTTGACTTAAGTCTCGGACTTCAAAGGCATTGATGATATATTTATAATAGTGCACATACATAAGTACATACGTACGTACACGTAACTTAGACTCCAATGTGTCGGTTCGTGCTTACATTTTGTTATAAAATAACTTTCTTTACTGCTGGCAGACGTACTAGATGCTGAGTCAATATCTCCATATTTTATTAAAAACATAACTTATTAAGAGTAGTGTCTAAAAGCCTTATAAGAAAATGAATATGACAGCTGTCAGGGTACAGTGTATGAGTAAGTATGGATGGTATACGCTGTATATGAACATATATGAAGAAATAATGATGAAATTTCTTACTAGATTATATTTATTAAAGCAAAGTCAGCGTAACAAATATCTCACTTGTTACGTACGTGACTATTGAATATATTTGGCGTTAATTTTGTAGAAATTCATTATTCACAATTAAATGAAACTACGTGATGTAGTATTATTTCTACTTTCTTTAATTTCTTTACCACGACCTAGGTTTCGTTGTATTACAACATCTTCAGGTGGGATATAAGCAAAGATATCTATATAAGCAAAGATATATATATAAATCTTTGCTTATATCCCACCTGAAAATGTTGTAATACAAAGACACCTAGGTCGTGGTAAAGAAATGAAAGATAGTAGAAATAATACTACATCACGTAGTTTCATTTAATTGTGGGTACGTGACTATTGGCAAAAATGTCAATCAATTCGAACTTTTTATAATCATTATATTTTAGTGTGGTTAATCCCAAGATAACTTGGTTAAATTTTATCCAAATTAAACATCGTTCTCATATGTTATTATATTTTTTCATCTCATCCCCCGACAAGGTAATTAGTGATGATTGAATTATATACAACTATGTCATAAAATATTTTTTTTCATTTTAGTCTTTTTTGATTTTATAAGCCTTTATATTATATTACCCTAAAGTCACCTGATTGTCCTCGCCTTGTCTTGCTGATGCTCCAATCGGTATCAGCCTTTGAATTTTTCTCTTATTGATTTGTTCTGCTGTTTAATTCATGATTTTAGTATTAGGCTTCACTTACCTATATTCAAACCACAAAAAGTCGTTATTTGTGAAGAATAGCAAATTAGTATGGAAACGTGTCATAGCACACACCTGTGCGACATAATGAAGTCGGTTTCGAAGACGCAAACAAAATATTGTAGATATTACCCACATAATTGTCGCAAGCGGCCACTTAGACGTGCAACAATCTTTCGACACACTGACGACTGTCAAAAGCGCCGCACACTCGTGCACGCTGCCTCCCTCTCGCTTCCCTATACCCCCGAACCAACCCAGTTAGCATGTGTATTTCTTCTGTCGTATTTATGGTTCATCTACTCACACATACAACTGCATACCAACCAATTTGTCGTTATAATGGTGTTGATTTGTGCGACTTTTTTTTGTGGTTTTAATATCGTTGGGAAGTCGTACGTGTGAGTTAAGTCTAAAAATTGTGGAGTATTTGGATAGTTCACAGCTCGTTCACGATTTTGTGATCAGTTTTTGCATTTGTTCTCCGTCATTGTTTCTTAATATTTTCTGTTTCATATTGTTCAATGAAAATTTTGATTTGAGCATTTGTTCGTCACTGACTCTGATTAAAGGTCATACATTATATGCCAGCACGCCTGGCCGAGCCTCACTCACATAAAGAAATGTTTTCACAACCAGGTATTTTAGTTAAATGTTAATGAGAAAAGACCAATGAAGAATTGGCTTGTCTTTACAGAAATAGTGTAGCATACAATTTTTATGAAGTTATGTTTTTAATATATCAAGTTAATAAGATATAAAAATGTAAGAAAGTACGTAATAACTTTCTAGACAAAACTGCAAAAAAATAATCAATACCAATGGCTTTTTCTTATGTGCACCGCCTAAATAAATTAAAACATGGAACTGTGAACTGACAGAAAGAACGTCAATACATTCATTTTTGTCGTCGATGAAATGAATGTCTTTTTGGCTTTTTTCAAGTTTTACATGGTTTTTCAGTGACTCTGTCGGCCCTGCTAATTTTCCTGAATTAGTACATTACATCCGTGTGTGAAGGTTGTAACAAGACACAATCTTCACTTTATATAATCTTGCTGGTTCAACAAAGTTGCGTAGAAGTAGCATCTACAAACTGTTATGAAAAACAGCCTGACTTTTCATAAAGGAATGTAATACTGTTTATTTCTCTAATAAACTATTTAAATAAAACTTGCAATGAGCATATTTTCTTTATTTAAGAGTTCCATTTTCAGTGTTCCTTAGCCAAATTGAAAAAACGGTCCGTATGTCACAGTTATTTTACTATTTTATTAGCACTATATAGATGAAATTTGGGTGGTGTCTTCTAAAAATCACTATACAATGAATCATGAAAAAAAATATTAGGGGTGCCACTCCATACGTGTAACTGAGGGTTGAAAAAAATCCAGTGTACATAGGTGTATGGGGTACCGTTAGACAGGTCTTAAAAAATTATACAGAGGTTCCAAAATAACGTTTTTTATTTAAGTCAGTAGTCTTTCAACTAATGTGTGTAAAATTTTGAAAAAAATTATGGTAGTGATACTTAAAATAAGCTTTCAACAAAAATTGGTTTGAATAAGATATCTTGTGTGGTTTTTGAGATGAGAGATATTTTCTATACCGACCGCAGCAGTAATTAAGTTTGGTGTTACGGAACCTTTCGTGCACTAGACCAACTTGCACTTGGTCGGTTTAATTATTCTTTCTAACATCTAGTCTCAATACTATTATACATTTTGTTGTTTCATATGAGATGGTGTGATGTGAACTATCCTTCCACTCTGTACTTAAAGTGTTTATAGTTAACTTTAATCCAATTATAAATTTCCACTTCCGGGGATTCGTTTTTGAATAGAACTGATGAAATGGAGAATATTTCTAGTCGTAACTCTAGCTCATGTACTCCAACTTCAGTTTGATGAAGTTATATTATTGAAATGGTAAATGAATGTCCGTTAAAAATTGCCGACAAAAAAATGCAAGCTTTATTATGTGCTGCATTTGTGCATGTTTGCGATAACGTATCTGAAATATCTTTTGATAAATGCAAATCATGATGAACGAGATGTAGGCAATGACTATCTCTATTTCTCCGAGTGACTATAAGATAGCCATTCATACACTTGGTAAATGTAGATAATTGATATGAGTAAACTTCTCTGCGATTTGATTGAAAAATTGTTGTCTACAATACAAGGCCGACTTCAAGTGTTAACTTTACGATTCAATAAAAAAATTTATATCTGACTTACGCCTGTATGCACCACAGATGGTCAGAAATCTTAGTCGGATTTATTGACAGTTGAAAACTTATTTTGTATGGATACTGCAGAAATTGGTCTGTGCAATAGGGTATGGCCAGTAAAGTAGACTCTTGTTCTTACTTAACTGACTGTTAATGAGAAACATAAATACATTTTTAACTGTCAGTAAGTCTGATTGACAGTCTTGACCGTCTGTGGTGCATATGGTCGCTATTAATTTTGGTACCATACTATTCTTTCCATGGCTTTCTTTAAAACTTTCTGTGTCCACATTTTTTACACTGTAAATATTTCTGTAAATATTATCTAATGTAAAACTTTAAAAAATAATCTTAAAAGAATGATCTTTAATGTAAAATTCTTTTCCTAATAATCACTATGTATTTCTTTTTGGGGTTCCATACTCGAAAGTGTCCCAATTTTTATTGTGACGACACCGCCTTTCTGTCTACCTATCAGAAGTTTCTAGTTCTTGAACTGAATAGTTAGACTTTTAGAAAATTATAACATTCTTTCCGTGACCGAATAGTCTACAAGAACTTTTTGACTGGATTTGGCACTATATGCATATCTGCGAGTATTCAACATGTTGTTATTATAAGGCGGTACCGTGAAAAGCCAATTGCGTCAGGAAACAAGTTAAAGTCTACATCTTTTAAAGCTACCTTTTTTGAGACTTGATGAGGATAAACGGTTTTTGTAAATAGGAAAAGTCTGATGTTATATTTAACTAGAATCCTATAATGTTATAAAATAAGCTGTGATGACAACGCAACTCTGTCCCCATTGAAGCGAAAGATAACATGTATATATATATCACTAGATAACATTTTTACGTAACTCATACAATTTGTATTCGATCCATCAGGCAGTCTGATTGGTGTGTTTATGATAACCTAAGAGGCGTTTTTGTTTGAACAGTTGGTTGGTATGTATAGTTCGTATTTTATCACATGATGACTAGAATCGTCGCTATTATCCTAGAGTGATGGTCATAGCATACCCATAAAATGATTAATATCTATGTTCATCATGTAGCTTTTCTAGTAAAGATTATGGGTATTATTTTTCAATTCAAATTATTTATTGCGCAATGTGGTAGCAATAAAGGTATATACTAGTCATGATTTTATGGAAACGGATAGAGGTTCTCAATGGGAGAGATTATGGCAGTATACTTACAAAGTATTTAATAAATATTTATACTTACAAAGTATTTAATAAATATTTATACTTACAAAGTATTTAATAAATATTTATACTTACAAAGTATTTAATAAATATTTATACTTACAAAGTATTTAATAAAAATTTATACTTACAAAGTATTTAATAAATATTTATACTTACAAAGTATTTAATAAATATTTAATTTCCTAATGAAACTAAGAAAGAAAAAAATAAATTAACTTAACCTGTGAATCTGAATTTGAAATGTGACAGCATTGATAAGACCAAGCTCCATTGTGCCAATAGTTGCGCAACTTAAAATCTGTGTGCCGATAGTTCTTAAAAAAATTTCAGTTACTAACAAATCTTTTACTTGATTTTCAGTCCAACTAAAATGCGTTGTGTAACATCCCTTGAATATTATGCTAACGGTATACTCAGATACAATATAATGTAAAAATTATCAAAATCCATTATTCGTAAGTTTGCCATTTCCTTTACTAATTTAAGTATATAGATACTATATATAGATATATAATATATATAGATATATAATTATATATATATATATAGATATATAGATATATAATTATTTTAACATAGCTTTAATGAAAAAAATTATATATTTCCTAGATCAATTTTTTCATTGATTTTTTTCATATTTCATCATTGGAGGAAGCAAATGAAGCGTATCGCAAGGTTGTTTGTTCATTGCTCAGATGGTTGTCAAACTCTTAGTAACGTTTCAAGGAAATTTTTTATTGTCGTGTCTTCTCTGATTTATGCCACGGGGATATGTTTATTTGGAATAAATGTATGTAATGCAAGGGACTGATATAAAGATATATAAAAAATAATCATATAATATATATATACATATATATATATATATATATATATATTTATTGAAAAAAATTTAATTTTTCAGACAAACGTATGTCAGTTGTTAAAACATAGAGACTCATTTGCCAATAGATGCATATCATAGTTAATCATCAAAACTATTTTTCTTAGCGGACCAAAATTTCCATATTATTTTCATTTGTTTCTAAAGATAGAACTTTAGGTAAAATCTCATTGTAGCCTTTTTGGTAAAAGATAAGATTAGATGCAGTTTCCTTATATTTAGACTACAATTACTTGTTCTAGATACAAAGACGCTATAATTCGAGTTAAAATGGGGACACGAGACATATTTGTTGTGTACCATTTGTCCTAGCAAATAGTAAAGAAGCTGAATACCCTCCATGCCATATCCCAAGACAAGATGTTAATTGAAGACGATTTATATATCTAGATAGTTAGCTTGATGCTTGATATCCTAAGGAAACTACCTACTCATCGATGATATATAACATCATCAGCTCTAGGTTTCGAACATGGCTAATAGGTAAATTAAAAAATCAGAATAATAGGTTTTAGCTAGTTCATTTTATTTTTACAAATAAAGTGTGATGCAATATTGTAACGTTTAGATAAAATATAATAGTTGCTACTAGTACTACTAATAATTATGGTTAGGTTATAAAGGTCTGAGTACTATATCTAATTTTGTGTAGTAGAATACCATATTAGGTAGGAAGAAACAATGATGACGGTTGATACTATGCACCTGGTGCTCACGCCGCTCGCATATTTCCGAAACTATGGGTTTGGGGTTGGGAATCATATAGAGGTTTAATAGACATAGCTACAATTTATTCAGGATGTTCCTATTACGTAAATATCTCTAAGTCCTACGTCCCAGGAAGCTATTTTAAAGCAGATATTATATTTGAATTACTGACAGTCTACTTGTATAATGCACTTGTACCACTAGCGCCATCTATGTATACCCCTGAAGAATGTGATCCAATTTAATAGACGTGTAAATTTTGGTGTTCTTTTTAACCTGACAAGGGAAAGAGGACTTTCCTGTAGTCTTATCGTTTTAGATGCCCAATCTTTTTGTCATAAAATCAGTTTAAAATACCTCAGGTGCTTCATATAGCAGAAGTGTCCAAACATTTTGGTCATCCACTCAAGCAATCGGGCAGCCACTCAGTCACTTGCATCTCATAATATATATACATTGGAAGCACACTTTGGAATATACAAAGATCTATTATTTGTTTTTTTTTTTATAAATTATACAATAGCAGGTTTCTTTATTTTTTTAAATAATGACTGTATTTTTTTCCAGTGTGCCTGTCAAAAGCAACAACAGTCTTCTCGTAAGCGACACCAAGTCGGTGACTGCAGTAACACATGCTGTAGCCATCGCTGCTGACAACAATAAGCCTGCTATTTGTCAACCAGGTACTATTCTTTCTCCATGTTTGTTAGATATTATTTCTATCAACTTTGATAAAATATTTGATGTAACCATATTAGCACACACACACACACACTTTGCTTCTAATTTTTAAATTTTAAGTAAACCATTAAATGACAACGTCCTATGGCTATTTACTTTTATGACCACATGCTGCCAGACATATATTTATGCTTAAAATTAAGAATTATATCAGAAGCCTGAAAATGTGAGTCGATTACTTTTGTCAAGGCAAATTTGTTGCGAAACTGCAGTGTTAAACGGCAGAGTTTTGAAATGTTTCCAAGGTCGGTTGAATTGGTTTCAGTAGTATGTACAAAGCATAAAAGACTACTATGAAGGTGTCGTAAACAGAGTAGCTTCGGTAACCTCGGATTGATGTGAATGGACGTGTGACGGACTATAGCTAGCTTTAACATTTAAACGATCACAACTTCCATCACTAGCGCTCTGCACGATGTATTTATCTTTTAATTATGTTGGACGAATTGGGTTAAATAACCATAGCATGCAATGGGTCTGTTTCATGCTAACGTGCACTGTTCGTGTTTTATTAATGAATGTCCTCATTGTATTTATCCTTAGCTGGCTGGAAACGGGTTTTCTATTTACAAACCAGTAAACAGAAAGTAGCAAGAGCAGAAAAAATTATATTTTTATGCCTCAAAAGGAAAAATGGAAACCTTACAAGAACATTTACACGTCTGCTTGTCTGTCTGTCACAGCCATTTTTCTCAGAAACCGCTTGATGTGGAAATTTTTAATTTGGCACCGTAATAAAGAGTTTTAACCTGCATATACCTCAATGATTAATATTCAAAAATATTTATATGGAATTTTTAACAATTAAATGGAACTAAGTGATGTAGTATTATTTCTACTTTCTTTAAGTTCTTTACCACAAACTAGGTTTCGTTGTATTACAACATCGTCGTCAGGTGGGATGAACTGAAGATGTTCATCCCAATTGTGACCTGAAGATGTTGTAATACAACGAAACCTAGGTCGTGGTAATGAACTTAAAGAAAGTAGAAATAATACTACATCACGTAGTTTCATTTAATTGTCAATAACGAATTTCTACAAAGTTAAAGCCAAATATATTCAATATGGAATTTTTAGCTCAATAATTAAAACTCGGAAATATTTTAGGGAAAATTAATTACGTACTCAAAAAAATTTTTAAATTCCATGTTTAGTATTGAGTATCGTTATGAAAGGGCTAGTTGTAAGGGTCTTAAAATATTTTTTGTATGTTTTTTGTATAATATACGGAAAAATGTGCAAAAAATATATTTCCTCGTCACCTTATTTCTAAAACTATTGAACCTAAAATAATGAAAAAAACTTGATTTTTAGAAGCATATGCAAAGATTATGGGAAAACTGTAACAATGTTTCTTGATGTCATAGTTTTTTCGCAATAACATGCATTTCGCTCTACTCAATAATTATATTAGGTTTTCTGTTATTTATTGCGATACGATGTCCTAATTAGTGATGACTTATGAAAACTAAAGTAATTTCACCTCAAACGAGATATGTAACCTTCAATGCGTAAGCCAGATTGGTACTTGATAGGTTTTTGTTAACAGAACTGTGCAGTTTTTATATCATGTAAAAATGTTATACAATCGTTTATGTATTTAAGCAATTCTAACATTAAGAAATGCTTATTTAATATAAAGTCTCTTTGTACTTCTCTTCAACCACGGCATTGTCTTGAGTTCCTTGTTTGTTAACTGGCATATTTCAAAGTTATGTTATTATTTGAAAACAAGACTAAAAACCAATTGTAATAATGCTATATGAACATTTGCTAGCAAATTTTTTTTAATCATGATGGCCAAGATTAAATTTATGAATATAAAATAAGTGAAAAAGTTATATACATGTACACATATATGTTTTATGTATATAATTAAAAAAAACATATATCTTAATGTCTGTCCATTGATTTAAAAAATAATTATATTTAAAAATGATTTCTCCTTGAAAGGTAAATACGGAACCATTATAGTCAAACTATCTCCCATTGGTCAGTTCGTCACAATCTTGTAAATTTTGAATCATTCAAAAACGGACCAATGTATTTTAAATTTAAACCAAAAGCTTATTTTCTGTACGTAAGGAAATCAAAAGAGATAAGTGTGATGATGAAATAATACAAAAATTATATACATTTTCTGGTTTTGAAAAAAAAATTTGAAATGGTAAATATTACTTCAATGCTGTACGTTTTAGGGTGAAAAACTAAATTTTAATAAAATGTACTGGGGCATTTAGTGACAACAACCCCTAATATTGTCCGACTGCTAAAGCTGTTTAACGCCAAGTACGTTCTGTACTCATATGTACGCATTATGTTACAGCTTTTTAAGAAATTTAACTTCTAGCGAGCGTAACCCGTGCTTATTTTTTTAATTCACAGGAACATAATATCGATGTCACATGAAAGCTGACAACTTACGCTTACCCTAATTTGGAAAAAAGCCACAAAATTGCTTCAGAATCTATGGCATCACCTCTCGTTTTCGAGATTGCTAATTCCAAATTTTACTATAGTTAGACTGTGTAGAGAAATGTTAAAAGCTGGAGGAAAAATATAAAGAAATAAGATTATTTTATAATTTACTAGGTTTACAATCGTAAAGCAATCACATTTGTCAGATATATTTTCATTAGTCTTATATAAGGTTTCATGTAGTAACTTTTGTTATTCATTTTTAACAATTAAATTTAACAATTAAATCACAAACAACGACCAATTGCAGTGAATAATGTCTTGAAAAATACTTACACAGACAGAGATAACAGAAGTAAGTGTCAAACTGTCCAACAACGATATTACTATGGCAGTGACAACAATATGACAGTCATCATTTTACTGCATATATATGACTTGACTTCTAGCACATTTGACATAATTGTCATTGAATTAAAACTTTGACAACATTCGAGAAATGTTATTTGCTGTGAAACACGTCACAAAGATTTTTGGCTCAATGTTTACATGATCTAATGTATGTTTTACTGAAGTTTAGTTACCATAATAATAAATATTAATTAAGTAAGCCATTTTTGTGACAATATTGAAACAGACTATTGCCAGGCGTACGTATACTAAAATGATTAAGCGAAACGTCTCATTTAAAATTTTGCTAGGCCGTTACTTGACGTTGGTATTAAATTGCAATATGAGACTCGCAAGGCTAGTGGCACGCATTAGTGCCTCAATTGTAAGGTCAGGAATTTTCCGGTCTAATCTCGTATGGATTATCCGTATTATTATATGTATGGTCGTGACGAGATAAAATTCTTGCAATAACATGACTTAAAAGTATCGGGTAACCCAGCAAACAATTGAACAAACAAATTTAATGCAATCATTAAGCAAAATATCACCTTGCATTTTTTAGTAAGCCCTAACTATATTTTAATGTTTTTACCTTCATTACCGTTTGCCCATTTGTGCTGTGATACTCATAGCTAGTTCTCGCTTTCCTATTTCAGTGGTACACCTAGGAGGTTGTCCTGGAGTGTAACAGATAGTGATGATACATACTGTAATTGTTACCAATGCAGACAAGCAAATTTTCAAAGTGGTGAATCAGCCATTGATGACTTTTGTCAGATAATGTCGGTGGACAACTCTTCATTGATTTAAAGTATATAACAATGGAGACTCACCGCCGACTAATTCTGGCGTCAGGGTGTCGGGTCTCTGTATAAGATGTGTGTCTTAGTATTAAATATAATATGTTTTCCCCGATTGTCGGCCATCTATGTTGTGCTTTATAATGGAAACTTTGTTGAATTTTTCAATTAAAAAGTCTGATTAAAAATAAAATGAATACCATTATTTAGTAGAGTAGAGTAATGAGGTTATGATAGCGACTTTTAAGAGAAACAAGGCCGAGTTTTTCTTGTTTTCGAGGTTGTTTTTCTGTCCAGTCTGAAGGTCCTTTTCATCATATAAAAAGTATTGAGGAAAAAATTACTGAGGTGCATTTTATTTATTAAACCATAGAAGGTTGGGAAATTAAAAAAATATGATTATATTTCTCGTTATTGTGGCATACTCCACTTTTGACTACTGTTGCTAACAACGGCGTAAACGAAAATTTTCATGCAAATTAAGCCACAAGCAACAAAGTCATATGTGTATAATGATATAAAACAATTAAGAATTTTAATTGTTTTCAAAACTTCTGTATAAATAATACTGTTTGTTCGTTTGTTGCATAAATAGGTATTGTATTGTTTTCATGGCATGGTTTCACACCAGACGTTATTCATTTACGTCTACACTAATATAATAAAGGATGAACGTCTCGGTTTCTAAATAATCTTCATCAGTGGGTTTCCTCGTCTCGGCACAGACGTAGGCTAGGTATAATCTCAGTTAATGAATAAGAGACGCACCTTGGCACAAAAAGAGCCAATTGCCAATTTTATGAGTTTACCAGTATACATTCAGGAATATGTGTCGGACAAAGAAAGATTTATTTGCTGACTGAAAAATAGTTGATTGTTGTTAAAATAAAATTTAAAAGATGAGTTTTTTTTTCAGAAAATTGAAAATAATATTCATAATTATTTGTCAACTTTTTTGTACAGTCGGGGGAATAACTCACGAACAGCTGTGAGGAAATTGCCACTGCAGGTAAATTCCGCACTCTAGGCAATTATTGGGTGTTTTAAAAAGAGTTATGTGTAATATCTTTTTTTGGGGCGAGTTTAAGTGTTAAAAGGGCGAGTTTTACATTTTTGTTCAACGACAATTAATTTTTTTATAGCCAACGAATAGCGTCTTTCTTTGTATGACATCTATTCCCGGACACTGTATATAATAATGTATGTAAACTATGCATACACTTTCTCATATTTTTGTTCACGTTTTATGAGTAGTACTCGTTTTTTTTTTATATAGAAAAATATAGTCTTACAACACTCTCAAGAAACTAAAAATATGTATGTGAAAAAGGCCAGAGGCCCCAGTTTTATAAAAAGGCCAGAGGACCCAGTTTTATGAAAAAGGCCAGAGTAATCAATTGTACTATCTTTCCTAAAAAGTGTTTACTTTATTAACAATAGACACAATTTATTGTTCACCATTATATTATCATATTTAATCAAGAAATTATCGAGAAATTTAGCAGGGTGTTATATTATTTTGTGTCTTTCCTAATCTTAATACCATAGAATGGTCACTGTGTGGGCGCAACAACATACAGTTTTTTGCCCAAGAACAATATCCTTGAGCAGGCCGTGTTGTCAAGTAAAAAATTGGGTTCTGATCCGGAAACAATAACCAAATTAATTTTGTTTAGAAAAGAAATCGAGGTCCAAAAACAAGTCAATCCGTAAGAAAAAAATAAATATACGGTAACGCAAGAACACAACAGTTCTCCGCACAACGGAAAGTAATTTTAATTCTGACATTTAAAAAGAAATTTGTAAATGTCGCCAGTTTATTTAACAAATAAACCATTTAGTAGTTATTTTGAAATCACAATTAAAGTTAGTGTATTATAACTAAGTGTATTATACACTAAGAACGATATAATAATTCGTCTATGGGATAAATGAAACATTATCGTATTTAGACGATTTTCAAGTGGCATTGTTTTTTATTTCTAAATTGTAAATAGGGGAAACCATTGGTTTATTTATGTAAATAAATAAATAGTGAAGTTCCTAACGCTTTATTTATAAACATTTTTATCTATTTTAATAATACGAATGGTTACCAAAAATTTACCACTATTTCTCACCAGGCCTCATCTTGGCATTCTTCTTACTGAGATTATTTATTTAAAAAAGTTTGATGAACAGACATCTGGCGAACTTATTGGTACAGGGACAATCTCCTACAGTTAACTAAAGTTACAGTGTAATAAAAACAAAATGGGATAGGCATGAAGCTACATATTATAACAATATGTAAAAGATAAAATAATCGAAATAAAAACCAAGGAAACCAAAATAAAACAAAAATCTAATTTGATATGTCTGATGAGGTTTTCGATCTGGACTTAGGCGAAGGATGTGTAATGAAAAGAATTAAAGGAAGTGAAATATGAAGGAAATAGAATTTTTAAACTAAAGTTAAGGACGGTATGATTTTTTCAGATGGCTTTTGAAAGCTAGAAGTGACGGCGAAAGTCTGATATCAGAATTCAGTTTATTCCATAATTTGGTAGCATTAACAGTGAACGAATGCTACTAGAAAGATGTAGAATGTTTGGATGGGATAAGGAGCGTGAGAAGTTTGTCAGAACGTAGACACAGGCAATGGCTAGAAATGGCTGTGAATTTTGCTGAAAAATAGATGGACTACGAGGGTTATTTAAGATATAATAGAGTAGTGAAAGAATATGGAAATTGTGTTGGTTGCGAATCTCCATCCATCTGAGCTGCACCCTAAGGTCAGAAACGTAATCAAACCTTGTAAGGTTGGAAATATAGCGAATACATAAATTTTGAAGGCATTGAACTTTGTTAAGCAATTGTTTTGAAAGATCTGGATAGCACACATCTCCACAGTCTATTAGCGGCAAAAGTAGTGTTTGACACAGGTAAATATAGATTAGTGTATGTATGAACACTGTAGTGTATATACAAATGAAAAATGTTCATTTAGTATATCAGTATAGATGACATTCATACGTACACACAGTATTTCATACATTGTAATGCATATTAAAAAGCTATTTATAAAAAAAGACGTGCAAAAAAGTGGAACGTGATTGCTTTAAATTTTTTTGGAATAGGCGAGACTTTACTGCTCGTAGCCGGACTTACTTGTATTGTATAAATTGCTGAGTCAAGTTGAAACTGGTTTAAATATAACTGATTTTAAATAAAGATCATTCGTAATAGGCACGCGTATTTGCCACAAATTGTCTAACGTTATTATTGGTGGTGACGTGCTTGAATGGTGTTGGAGTAGATCTGATAATGAGTGTGTCCGTTATTTTAAGTGGTGGTAATTTACCAGAGATAGCTAGTTTGGGCTACAAATCCCAAAATAAAGGTGGAAAAAATTCAGTTTAATATCAAGAAACTTGCTTTTCCACAGATGAGCTTCACGGATTCTTGCTTCATTCACTAGGAACAAATTAGTGATTAGATTTTTTTTCAGTGACGAACTGAAAGACCAGCTCTGAAAATTGAAATTCTTTAACCGATACTTGCGACGACAAATGTTTGTTTCCAAAAAAAATTTGAAAAGACTCGATTGCTTAGCACTCTTGTCTCAAATATTGTGACTATAATGGATATTGATGAAGTTAAAATTGACAAGTTTCTGGAGCTGATTGCGAGTTTGGCTCCGCTTTAACTTTCTCTAACATTTGCGCAAATACTAATTTTTCGCATTGATCAAAATAAACTAAATTACATTGTCAGAAAAATATTTCGTTTAAATTTTTGGAGGTAGGATTTATTTTTTGATTTAATTATATTATTTCATAACAATTTTTTATTTTGAAAGGCCTTTGTTAAGCGTATAACGTTTGGATTAATATCTTATGCGACATTTTATTTAATAACTTAGGAGCCTTTCTGCTTCTGCTTGTATTAACAGAAGTTCACAGTTAACTTTTAATATTGTGAGAGGCCTATAGTTATCTGGCGATTAGTATTGTGTCTTACAGTTGTTGCGTGTTACAATTACGATTTAGATTATAGTGTTGTGTGTTACAGTTGTTGTGTGTTACAATTACAGTTTAGATTATAGTGTTGTGTGTTACAATTTAGATTATGCAGTGACCATTTCTGGAGATTACAATGATGTTTGATGAAGGAAACTGTTTTTCTTAGTATTAGATGGGAATCACTTTGAGAAATATGGATACAAAGTAAATATGCCCTACAGAGCTTATACCTCCAAAACTATATTTAGAGATATATAGGAGGTTTAGCCTTAGTTATAATTAAAAACTAAATTTTTTAAGTTAGGAAATTAAAGTCATCTGTTCCTAATTATATAAACTTTATTATGTTTGTTTTGATTTCCTTAAAATGAAAGATAGGATTGCAATAAATTCATATATATATATATATATATATATATATATATATATATATATATATATATATATTATATATATACATATATATATATATATGTACATATATATATATATATATATATATATATATATATATATATATATATATATGTATATATATATATATATACATATATATATATATACATATATATATATATATATTTATATATATATATGTATATATATATATATATATATATATATATATATATATATATGCAGGTATTGATAGTATGCTATCTCTATGTCAAATTTCAAGCTTCTACGTCAAATGTTTTCTGAGACAAACGGCAGTGACAGATGAATGATATGAAACTCTAAAAATTAGTCTATTTAAAGATGGGTATTTTAAGATTTTGTGGGAGATGGTTTTTGTTTGATAATGTTTAATCCGCCGTTGCTTTCAAACATCGCACACGTCTCTCACTCCTGTGGTTTACAACATCAGTCGGCGAAATATTAAAATTTGTGTATGGTGCTTCGAAGATGATATGAATTGGTATAAAGACAATACATTAATGTTTATTAATATGATCACTCCAAAACTTTCTTTAAAAGTACGTCTTCCTTATCTGAATTTATTTTAGCTCAAATGAAAAATGATCTAACATTGGGCGTTGACTTTTTATTTATAACGCAGGAGACGGTTATGTTTTGCTAACATGTTCACTAAACGTGATTGTCTTATTAGATTTTTGGCGCAGGAGACCCGCCTTAATATGTACTGAATAATAGTTGGATACACAGCATATAACACAGTCCTTATTGTGATATATCTATAGTATGACACGTAGCCATTTTCTTTAGATAAATCACAATAAAGAGTTTTAAGCTGAATTCTAAAATTGCCTAAAGTTTCTGCAGAAAAAAGTATTTTCCTGTGCTTTAATCATTTATCACAATTCTGCCAACGATTGTCACTTCCTGAGCACCTAATTTCTGCTAAATGTGTGGTATTACAGCTATACCAATATGTTTCAAAATCATAAATGAATCATGGTATTTATTTTAGTTGGAGTAATACTGGCCGGAGTTATTATTTTATACATTAATACATTATTTCCTTGTTACTTGAATGATATAAGAGAAAAAAATAATCGATTCGCCCAATAAAATCGAACTTGACATTTTGTTCGGAATTGATTCTTAAGTGCTAGTAAAACATGTAAAACTAGAAATAAAAAGTGTCTGCCAATGTGTCTGCACGTCTGTCGCGTGGTTTATCACTTAAACCACGGTGCCTAAAATTTTATTTTGTATGACATTGTGAAAATGTGTACACAGTCTTACGTTTTACGTTAAAGTTTGTGCAACGTAACGTGGCTGTGTTATTTATTTTCGATTATAATAGATTTTTCTACTTTTGTTAAAAGATCAAGAAACAAAAATCAATAATTATAGAAAGAACAGTGAAGTTTATAAAAAAATTTTCAACATTTTTAAAAAAGTAGGTACTTAAACGAAACTGAAAAATGTTAGTAAGCATATTTAGATGTCTTAGCAGTAAGCAAATGCATTTTTTAATACACTTGTTTAATGTTTTTATATTAAACACAATGATTACTTTAACACCAAACTGATTAAATAAAAAATTATACAAAGGGTTTCATATGTTTACATACACTGTGAAGAACCCAACCAATCTAAAGGCATGGTCTATCTTTAGGTTGTGTTAGGTTATATTATATTATGTTATCTTAGGTTATATTAGGCTAGCTTATACTAGGTTAGGCTAGGTTATGTTATGTTAGGCTAGGTTATGTTATGTTAGGCTAGGTTATGTTATGTTAGGCTAGGTTATGTTAGGTTAGGCTAGGTTATGTTAGGTTAGGCTAGGCTAGGTTATGTTAGGTTATGCTATGCTATGTTATATTATATTAGGTTATACTAGGTTAGGTTATGTTAGATTATCTTAGGTTAGGCTATATTAAGTTAGGTTATACTAGGTTATGTTATGTTACGATATCTTATGATAGGCTATGTTATGTTATATTATATTAGGTTAGGGTATACTAAGTTAGGTTATACTAGGTTAGGTTATACTAGGTTAGGATATAATAGGTTATTATACTGGGCTATTATACTAGGTTAAGTTAGGTCATGTTAGATTATCTTATGTTAGGCTAGGGTATGTTAGTTTATGCTATATTATGTTAGGATATCTTATGTTAGGCTAGGGTATATTAGTTTAGGCTATATTATGTTATATTATGTTAGGATATTGTATGTTAGGCTAGGTTATGTTATGTTATATTATGTTAGGTTAGGTTCAAAATTACAGACAGTTAAATTGTATCTATAAATATAGATTAAGTTGTTTTGAAATGAAGTTGTTTATAGTCATAATGATTATACGCATGGACATTCTGCTATCAGTTTTAAATGATGAATTTTTTGTTTAGGTCTCCCGACAACCAGTGTCGTGAAGCAATTGCCTGTTCAAGAGTAAGTATATGATTCTTCTACGCTTATTACGTGGGAATGGGGAACCCATGCTGCTATAGAATATGTTATCATGTAGAAATTTGTTGTATGAATGAAACTCACCTTATTTTGTTGTATCCAATGGATATATTGTAATAAAAAATTGTCCAGCATAAGTAGAATTTGCACTACGAAAGTTCTGTACACAGTTAGGTATTCATAAACATTAATAATACATAATACCTTTAGTATAAAAACTACCAAGAATCGTTAAAAAAAACACAAATTTCTTCACCAAAATTTATTTTGTCACCTTCAAAGTATTCCCCATTGTTTGCAATACAACTGTGATAATGCCGGACCCGCTCTTCATACATTTCTCATAGGCTGAAAGGGGTATGGCCCCTAATTCTTATGTCTTCAGTCGATTCAATCGATGTCTGCAATCAATACTCTTTTTGCAAAGAAAGCTCTTTCGGAACCAGTCTTGGGGCAATGTGTCTCGTGCGCAAAACATTGGACAAAATTTCATGAACAGCCATTTTATCAATGTTCAACTCTTGCACCGACTCTCTAATACTGAGATGATGAATAAATAATGATAATACTTTTTAATTACTAATTGTTTGATATTTTTGATGGTATCGTTAGTGGTAGACTTTGAAGACGGTCCGGGATGTGGAAAATCTTCGACCATTTCACACCCCTCTTTGAACGATTTGTATCAATCGTATGCCTGTGTTTTCGACATAGTCGATTCACCATAGGCCGGCGCAAGAAATTTCATTTGAAACACAAAATTTAAGGCAAACTCTTTGTTCAACTAATTTAACCCTAATAAAATTCGCAGAGCAACTTTGAGGTCGACCTTTTATGACAACTGCTGTAAATACACTGGTTGGCAGATCACGTTCAAGTTTAGCTTAGTAATTAAAGAAGCTTCTACAATCTATCGGTAAACAAAATTTTACCGATTCCTTTTAAGCAGTTAATTTTTTGTTTACAATTCCGGGTAGCTTTCATACAGAAGGTATTTCTATTAAAAAAATTTTTACCAAATTTTGTTTAGTTGGAACGTAAATATTTATTTTATTTATTTATTTATCTACTTTAATGTATCTAATTGATACGTATGGCGGACTTATTGCTACAAGAGCAATCTCTTACAGCCAACCACAACACCAGTCCAGCCCCGTTCGATGAACGGCCGGGGAATCGAACCCGGTCCGGGTATGCCTTGTGATCAACCCAACACACCACGGCGACGACTGTCGCGACTATGTCGCGTACTATACTTTTCACAGACACATATTTCAAAAAATATATAATTTCACATAGAATTAGAAATCATTGATGAGTGATGCATTTACGGTTCCGTACCTCAAAAGGAAAAAAGGAACCCTTATAAAATCACTTCGTTGTTTGTCTGTCTGTCAAGACCTTTTTTCTCAGGAATGTTTGGAGATATCAAGTTGAATTAATATCAAATACTTAGGTTTACAATCCCTTGAAGCTGTAAAAAAATCAAGCTTCTAAGTCAACGCAATCAATAAGAACTCTGAAAATACGGCTATTTATGCTGCATATTTTGACACTCGCAAATAAATCAAAACCTATAGGTTGATAGAACCATGAAATTTGGCAAGAAGCAAGGTCTCACGGCACAAATAAAGGAGAAAGTCCGAAAATTGTTAATTTGTGGTTATATTTTGAAATGCGCCCGACGTTTTACGCCTGTGAAACATGTGGTAGGCAATATATTTACTTTGTGTAATATTTGTAAATAGTGTAATAGGAATACTAAGTACCTTTAAATGTTTATAAGTGCATATATTAGTAAGGAAACCTTGTAGTGCGAGTTCTACTCATACTTGACAGCTTCGTTTTAAATAAGGTGTGTTTTACTTACTTTTAGATCAAACATCTTTTATGTTAGAAAAAGTTGCCCAATTAACGTAAAGGAAAATATGATTTTGACCCTTTCACATTATTTCTATGGTTTTTTATATTCTTGCTATGGTCTTTTCGCAATTTATTTTTAAATAATTGTTTACCTTTTAAATATATAACTATTATCTCTATTATAATATTTATATATAACTATTATCTCTAATATTTTATTATATTTCTTTTTATTAAATTGATTGATAATAGTGAAATCATTTGGGAATGAAAATAAAAAAAAATTTAGTGCATATGTTTTCTTTGCTTTTATATAATATATATTTATGACGACAGGTCTTGCCCTGATGTTAAAACTACCAGCTCGCCCCTGTGCCAATCGCCCATTGCTGCGCTGCCCAGTATTGCCAGCAGCGAGGATATTGATCAGGTAGCTATCAGACTTTTGGTTGTAGTCAGTTTCAACTTGCAATTTAAAATTTCTTTTCAAGAAATTACTTAGCTCCCATCGCACAATAATTTGGACGAGAGTACTATTAATATAAGCTCGAATCCATGTAACATTCAATATACAAATAAAAATACAAACATTGCAATTTTTTTATACATAAAAAATGCGTTGAGTTTATTTCCAAAATGGAATAATTTGAGATTAATGATGTGAGGAAATATTTGAATAAAAAAAATTTTAATAATGTTTTTAATTTCCTAATTCAAAAAACAGAATATTCTTGACTTTCAAAGTTGTAAGTTTGTTTTTAAATTGTACATATTAGACCTTAAAAACTATTTTTTTAAATAATGTTTTATAAACATTATTAACCAAATTTTAACTGTTGTATTTGTGTGTTGTTGTAATTAAAATATCTAACACTACCAGCAGTTAATTGTGAATTATTAAATATAGAAAATATCCCACCTGAAGATGTTGTAATACAACGAAACCTAGGTTGTGGTAAAGAAATTAAAGAAAGCAGAAATAATTCTACATCACGTAGTTTCATTTAATCGTGAAAAAATAATGTATTTAACTGCTGGAAAAGTTACTCATAATTAATTGAAAAGAATCCGTTTGAAAAGTATTTCTTTACTAGCTATTCAGGCTGTCAAATATAAAATTCAGTATTTGTACACTTTGTGTTATTATTTGTGTATTAAATGTTACTGGGGGAAAATACGAACTAAATTAAATATGCCGTAACAAATTATTTGTTTGGAAAAACAATTTGTATTGGAAAATTTTTTTATGTGCATTTTTTGTAAAATTGACCTTGTAACTAACCAATACAATGTTTAGTGTAAGTTTTATATCAATAAATTGGCGAAAAATTTACATCTGCTAACATAACTTTGTTCCCTTCTAGGCTTGATACCCTCCAAAATGTGCATATTACTAATAAAAATTAGTTTTGAATTAATTTAAATATTTTTTTTTGAAATATTGTTTAATATGTTATAATCACTCTATTAATCTTTATAAATTGCTATGTCGGACAGTGTCTGGGTCTATCGAAGGAGGCCAGCTCTAGCGAGACCCAATCTTGGCTAACACGCAACAGATTCTCTCAGCACACCGCCACTTTTGCCAACTTCTCTGGAGCTGATTTACTCAGGTACACATTTGTTTGTTTCTAAGGTTAATGTTTGGTTTTCATCGTACTCATTTAAGTCGATCAACGTAAAGGAATATATTACCAGATTTTGTCTCGCAGGTTTGTTTGTATGTAAAATTACACAAAAAATGTTTTTTATCTTATTTATTCCTATAAGACATTCTTATATGACAGGAAGAAAGTAATTTAATTTAATATTATGAACGTGTTTTTGTTTTAAAAGTGTTTTTGTTTGTATGTTACTTAATAAATCTTTAAGGTAGTTGTCGTGTAAAATGTGTTGTCGATGAAAATTCCCTCAATTTTTAATATATTATTCAAACTATAAATATCTAACTTATTTTAAAATTTAAAAACTTTTTTAAATTTTAACCGTTTAGTCTTGGTAAAAATCGGTCTGAATAATTGTACAATTAACATTACAGGAAAAGTAATTATTTCACAGCACTTTTAATTTTATTTAAAAAACACGAATGTTGATTGTACAATCAACATTACTGTACATACATACAATGTAATGTTGATTGTACAATCAACATTACAGTACATACAAAAGTAATAATTTCACCACACTTTTAATTTTATTTAAAAAACACGAATGTTGATTGTACAATCAACATTACCTTACATACATACAATGTAATGTTGATTGTACAATCAACATTACAGTATATACAAAAGTAATAATTTCACCCCACTTATCATTTTATTTAAAAAACACGAATGTTGATTGTACAATCAACATTACCGTACATACATACAATGTAATGTTGATTGTACAATCAACATTACAGTGCATACAAAAGTAATAATTTCACCACACTTTTCATTTTATTTAAAAAACACGACTGTTGATTGTACAATCAACATTATCGTACATACATACAATGTAATGTTGATTGTACAATCAACATTACAGTATATACAAAAGTAATAATTTCACCACACTTTTAATTTTATTTAAAAAACACGAATGTTGATTGTACAATCAACATTACCGTACATACATACAATGTAATGTTGATTGTACAATCAACATTACAGTACATAAAAAGTAATAATTTCAGCACACTTTTCATTTTATTTAAAAAACACGAATGTTGATTGTACAATCAACATTACCGTACATACATACAATGTAATGTTGATTGTACAATCAACATTACAGTACATACAAAAGTAATAATTTCACCACACTTTTCATTTTATTTAAAAAACACGAATGTTGATTGTACAATCAACATTACCGTACATACATACAATGTAATGTTGATTATACAATCAACGTTACAGTACATACAAAAGTAATAATTTCACCACACTTTTAATTTTATTTAAAAAACACGAATGTTGATTGTACAATCAACATTACCGTACATACATACAATGTAATGTTGATTGTACAATCAACATTACAGTACATACATACAATGTAATGTTGACTGTACAATCAACATTACAGTACATACAAAAGCAGTAATTTCACCACACTTCATTTTATTTAAAAAACGTATCGAGCGATTTGTCTAAAAAGCTAAGCCAATGCAAAATGATGTTATATTAAGATTTTGAAAAAAAATATATTTTTGGTTTAGTTTTGGTAAAAATCGTTCTCATAAATAGTACAATTAACATTGCAGGGACAGTAGTAATTTCACCACACTTAATTTGTTTAAAAACGTGTTGAGACATTAGTTTAAAAAATATGATAGAGATAAAAAGTTATATCAAAATTTTGAAAAAAAACATTTACCTTTAGTCTCACTTCTATTTAATCAAAAGCAAATTTTTTTTCGTTGCTGTTAAAATGATAATATATTAAGAGACGGAAAAAGAAAAAAATTAGCTCAATAAAAAATTTTTGGATTGTGTTGTCACAAGGCAAATACTTAAAAGAAGTAATTAACCCTTACCTAATCCATTGTGCATTGACGTAATGTGTTATGAAATAACACGTAGAATAATTTTCATCCCAGAAATAAACACAGTTCCTTAAAATATAACCAAAACCTTCCTTAGGGTGGGTTAGATGGCGCAGCTGCTTCTTCTCTTAAATAAGCAACGTCTTTATTATACCATCAATACTTATCTTAGTCTGCAGGGCTATTCTTTACTCCTCTAGCAATTAAAGGTTTGCCTCTTTTAAATTTGCCTGCTGAAAAATATAAACTTTATAGGAAACCACTAATCTTGGAAAAACAATAATCTTATCCAAATATCGAAGAATGTGTTGCACACACTGTATCATTCGACTATCATAGGTCTAATGTACACTCCAGGCATTAAAAAGTAGGATTCTTCTAATCCTTACCGAGGTTTGTAGTGGAGTAATTATCTTGACACGGCCAGCCAAGGTAAACCAACAGTATATTGTTATCCACATAATGGAAAGACTTTAGTAATATTTTTTTGGATACTTTTAGTTATATTTATCACTTTATTGTGTCTTTTTGTCAATCAACGAACACTTAATTTACAGACTCTCGCGTGACGATCTGATCCAGATTTGTGGATTGGCTGACGGTATTCGACTTTTCAATGCACTCCATGCCAAGTGAGTATTCAAAATGATTTGTGTCTGTATGAAATAGTACAATTTTTTTTGTCAGCACTAAAAATTAATATATAAATTTTTATGTTCTTCCACAGGGGGTTAGAAGCTCGTCTGACAATATACGTGAGCTACGGATCAGACGTTTACAGCGCCGTCTACCTACACTCGTGGTCTGCCACGCAGCTTCGTGACAAGCTGCGCTCTCTGATACCTCATGTATGTGTCTATTTATTTTCTTGACGAGTTCAATGTTCTACTAATTCCTAACTCCTACCTCTTCTTAAATCTAACTGCTGACAAAATTATGACATTGCTCGCCCAGAAATTATAACATTACCTGATGTAGTTTCAAACAATAGTTATTGAATCGAAATTAGGTGCCGGATTTGCTGATTTCTTATCTCTCATTTTTGTGCGATGCCAAGTCAATAGAAGTTCAAATTAAAGTTAGCGGCTGTTAATTAGTTCTGTCCTATGTTTTTTTTATATAATCGGCTATTTTTTCAACCGTAAAACTTCAATTTCTTGCAGCCGGTAGAAAGCGTCCTAGTATCAGGCCCCAACGGAACGCGAGTCCGTCTCACAGACGATGTCGTGCGTCACCTCCGCGACAACTCCACCTACCGACTCCATCCGGACGCCAACGCTACAATACTCATGACTCCCGCAAGACATGGAACTCCCTGAAGCTAATAGAGCTCGCTACATCCCCAGAGGAGATGTGGGGCCTTGATGACGCATGGCTGCTGCCGTCGCAATGTGGCAATATATTTGGAATCGAGGGTTTCGTGTTTTGTATTCGTTGTCAATATTGAATTGTTGTTAATGTGTTTAGATATATATTATTGTAGTTTGGTTTTAACATCTCAATTGGAAATTGCTGTAATTATATACCTAGGCAGACATTGACACTTCGTTCAGAGACCAAGAATAGGGCGGAGCAAACTATTATCATGCATATTTAACACTTTAAACGCTGTGACATCATTTAACCTAAAAAGGACTGAGGAAACAATAAATAATTTATTTTTTTAATCTAAAAATAGTTGTTAGTAATTTAAATTTTTTATCATAATATAAATTGGTTTCCAAACATATTTTGATAAAAATACTTGTTAATACTCAAAATTCAGTTAGAAATTTAACCTTTATTTTTATTAATACGTGTATCGTTTTGCTTTTCTATCTATATATATACGTAAAGTTAAGTTTTTAAGTTAGAGCTTTAAGATCAAGTCTATGCACCGTTAATTAATTACGAACTGATAGATACTTTCCGGAGATTACGCTATTAAAAGTTGTGTCCATCTGAATGATGAGGGTTTTGTTTGCTCCGTCCTACTAAAAAAATTTTGTTTATTGTCTAGAAGAAAATCAACTAGGGATAAAAAAAATTGAGCCGTATCAAAACGATTGAATATTTATTAAATTGAAGCAGGCGCCAGACAGAAAAGCAGGAAATAGGTGAAGCGAGTCTGTGCAATCTTGTATGGATTTGTTGGAACTCGCGCATTGTATATTTAAATGTAGTGTTATCAACCGCTAACGAGGAAGAGCGGAGCAGAGCAGGCGACTCGGTGGACTTTGCTCGACTTTGTTTGATATGCTTCTCGAGCAAGTTTCACGGAACGAGCTCGCGGGGCCATCGTTCATTTGCAATGTAACTTTCGTAAAATACGCACTGTTTTTTTAATTAATTCCAAAATAATTTTTAAATTGCTTCTCATTAAATTTATAAAAAAAATGCATTAAATTTTCCATGTAATTTGTGATTGTTAATATATTTGAAATCTATATTTTTTTTTCCGTGTATGCGATTATAAATAATTCTTGACATCCACAATCAGATTCATCTTTTTCCAAGTTTAAGTTGAAAAGCTGAATACTCTAATATATATCCGAAAAAGAATTTAGAAAAGTCACCTGAGATTCTGTCAAATGGCCACAGAGTGCTTGTTAATCAGCGTGACGTCGGCTCTGTAGGTCTTTGTAAAAGTTTATATATTTCTCACTCTTCTGTCTTGACGTATGCTTTAGACACGATCGTTTTCGAGTCAAATTAGATTTGTTTATATACAACAAATGGTGGCTGGTCCATTGTATTATTTTTTTTTTAATTACAGTGACACTTGTATGGCCAATATGACGTCTCAATAACTATTTTAGGAAAGTCAGAGCTGGCCATCTGCGCTTATATAGCGAGCAAAAGAACATACGTTCCGAGTGCGGTCGATTAGAATAAAAATGTGTTAAAATTAAATTAATTCTGATCAGAAAGGTACTTTTTTTCTGATTAGAAATAAAGCTGTAAGATAAATTGGCTTTTTTTTTTATAAAATGTTTGATAATTATATGAAAATAAAAAAAATGTCAAATTCTATTTGTGGAAAGTTTGATTGATGTGTATGGAAATCTGATTTTTTCATAGTGAAAATTTAAATATGTGGTGAGATGGTATCCTTGTCGCCTCTATTACTGTACAAAATACGTTACGCTTTATATCTGTCACTATAAAGTATACACGCAAACACCTTGGGCTTTTTATACAGAGTGTAAAGTTGAATACAACAAAGCTATGTCTCTTATATATTCTGAAAAGAAGTTTTTCGAAATATATAGAGCAGTTCTGAAATTACTCAAGTTCAAACGTGACTTTTTTGCAAAATAAGTTCAATATTTTTCTTTGTGCTCTATAAAATATAATTTAATAATTCAAAATTATGAATGAAATATCTAATTTTAAAATTTTTTTCAAAACTGAAAACACTGGAAAGAAATAAATTATTCACAAAAATATCTTATTATTATCGCTACGCCATTTTAGGGTTTAGAAAAGTGTAACACATTACGTTTAATATTGTTCAAACATTGAATATATTTGGCGTTAATTTTGTAGAAATTCATTATTCACAATTAAATGTAATACTAGGGATGTCGCAAATGCCAAAAATTATCGATATATATCGTGTCGATATATTTTAAAAGTATCGATATTGTTCTTGATATATCGAAAAGAAAATATCGATATATCGGGATGACATTAAAGATAATATTAGCGTTCTAAAAAAATATAGAGTATTTTGTCTAGTTTAGCTCAATACAATCTTAGATTATTAAATAAATACACCACTTCTGGTTGAGCTTGAAATTTAATTGTTGCTTGCTGTGGACAACAGAATTTAGTGTCGCCATAGGAAAAAATATTGATTTTGATACGTTCCCGATATTTGATATTTTTTTATCGAAATATTAAATATCGCCAAATAAAATCAATATAAAGAATAAAAAACATTGATATATCGATATATCGATACATCGATATTTTTTCTACAAGCCTAAATGAAACTACGTGATGTAGTATTATTTCTACTTTATTTAAGTTCTTTATCATGACCTAGGTTTCCTTGTATTATAACATCTTCAGGTGGGCTGGGCTATTAGGAAAGATAGCGTATTTAATATAATTTTATACAGTGTAGGTAATAGGTATGTTACATTGGCCTTTGCCTATTGCATATATAAATCATTACGTAATGAGTACAATTAGGACAATTAATTTTTAGTATTCATAAGTTTCATAAAAAAGTCATTTCAAGTATTCATAAAAAAGTTATGCATAATTTCAATAAACAGTTTTCCACTATTTTCATGACGTCAAAGAGAAAAATCTGTCGGCGGCTGTTTGTATTCAACTTTACAACGACTGTATAATGATTGTATTGAATTTTGATTACAGTTTATTACAAAATATTGATTTTTAATTGTTGATTTAAATTTTTATTTTTTCATTCTTTGAAAGAAGAGGGGGTTAAATAGATAAGGGAGGTATTTACTGAAATGTACACCCTTGCGGACAAGTTATTATTTGATACAAGTATTTTAACCCTTTCAGCCGAAGTAATGAGCTGGACTCGTAGTTCGAAAGTTGATACGTATACCTGATAGTGCAACGTCGTCGCATTATTATGTCATATTTATATTTATTTTCGTCGTTGGAAAATTCTATAATTGTCAATACCACAGTACAAAGATAATGTATATAAATTAAAGGTTGTATTTTATCTACGTAAACTTTGGAAAAAATGTCGACTGAATGGGGAATAAATTTTATTTTTGAGTATTCGTCATTGTTGGGCTTTCCCAGAACGTTTCTATTTTGACGAGTCTTACAAAGTTGATATGGCCTTTTTTCTAATTTTTCGATAACGTTGCGAAAATGTCGGCTTTTGCTGCGAACAGTGCTCAAAGTTGGACCTGGCACATAAGGCCGAATGAAAGTATTTAGTTCGTTTGATATTGGTATTTTCCACGATTTTTTGTATTTTTTTACATTTATTTGTCTCTATACAAGTCTGTGCCATATTTTGAGTAGAAAATATGCTGGAGTTTTACACGTCTCCTATTGGGGACTTTGGACGTATCGGTAAGCACAAAATGTAGGAATGCCTTATTTTTTTAGAAATATTTTTAATGCAATTAACTAGAAGGTAACGTTTTTGGAAGTGTATTACGATTTATTTTTCGTTAGATGTTACGAGTGAATAGGAGTAGTGTTGCAGAGCAAATAACAAAAATTGTTTTTTTTTTAAATCAATGTTTTAAAAATAGACTTGCAATTCTTTCCAAAGTAATGTGATTCGACAATATTTAAAAATTTTAAGCAGATTATTTTTGTTTGACCAGCGATTTTTTGATCGAAAAAAACTCAAATTTTCAATTTGAGTTTTTTTAAAAAAAATGGATTTTTTTCTCAACATTCTTTTTCCAAAAATAAATTTCCGTTAGTGTTGCACGCAAAATTTGTGTTATTTTCGTATATTTAAAATTAAGTATTAATTTTTTTTGTTTAAATTTGCTTTTTAGTTTAATTAATTGTAACGCAAATATTATATTGATTATTTTGTTACTAAGTTTGCATGCGTGAATTATATTTTTGGTCGAAGATGGCGCATCCTGTTGTAATACGGAGTAATTGTTAGTAGATATACGGAAGAAGGGTTGGTCCTCTGAGTATTAGTTTAACTTTTATGTTAGTTTTACGACATTGAATGTCGAATTTGTTTTTTTTGCCTTTTTTTAATATTGTAATTGTATTATTTTAATAAAGCAGTGTTTAGATAATAATATATGTATTACTGTTTGTGAATGGGGAAGAATTATATATGTTTCATATAAATTTTAATTGATGGAGGATGCACGCTTGTTGTGCGTATCGGAGAAAACGTTTGCATTGTCAGAACACAGTTTTTGATCACAAATGTTTATTTTAAAAATTACATATTGAATAATGGAAAAAATTTGTTAAAGTGTAATCAATTAGAGTATCACCAATGTCTTGTTAAGTACACTCCTCAAAAAAATTTAAAGAATGGTTTTTTGACTCGGAAAAGTTTCAAAAATTTCCATTGGTCATAACTTCACTTTTATTTATGGTATTAAGTTTAAAAAAAAATTTTAAAAACCTGAAATATCTACTTTAACATATACTTTGCATTTTTTTTAACGAGGATATCCTGTAAACTCCACAAAAAACAAAAGCGCAAAGTTTTTTTTTGCACAACTGTTTTTTTTCTACTCAATTTTTTAGTCGGTTACTACTGTTTTTACATTTAATATTAGCGTGGCTAAGGATTACACATGGTTTTCTTAGAATTGAGTACAAAATTCAGTAGCTGCAAAACAAAACCAGTAAAATATTATGTTTCTATATTAAACATCAGCTTATTGGTCAAAAACGAGCAAAAAAAATGTCACGTTAAGCATCGCAAACGGAATCATTCAATGCGTATCTATAACGAGGACTTTTAGCTTTTTACGTTGTTACAATGTATACAAGCAACGTTATGACCAACTGAAAATCTTTTAATTTTTTTGAGTATACTTTCTATCCAGATATTTATTTTGTAATGTATATTGTTTTCGCTGTAAGTTACCCATATCATATTTATTTGTTAGCAGTATGTATTCAAAACTTTAAAGCGTAATAAAACAAGTGTATCTGGTGCCGTCTATAGCATGGCCTTAACCTCCCCATCTCGTAGTAATTAATAAAATTTGCAATGCAAGCTATGCACACGTTTAGATTTTATCGAATGTCAATGAATTTAAAAAAAAACACGAGTTTTTGCTTATATAAATTGGCCCCTTTGTTATGTCTCATTAAAAGTGCCGTATCAGCCCTATATTGTATTATGTTACTTTATGAATAATGTAAATTTTACGTCATTATTAGACGTTAAGCAGACATTTGTGTGCTGTATAATAATGAAATTTTTATTCCGACCTCTACGTATTTTAAAACAGTGCTTAGTTTCACTTTACGTAAAGGTAGCTAAAGCAATGGACGTTACGGCTGACTTATAGGTTATTTAAATACGCCTCGGTAATTTAGCAAAATATAGCCTTGCTAGTAGAATTAATTGAACGAATTGAAATGTAAGATGACTATTGTAATTTTTAAAATTACCCTTCTAATCTTTTATTATCTTACAAAAATGATGTTATGTATTAAATTAGATACAAACAAACATCCTTATGTACTTCATCTTATAAAATGTTTTGTGTCGGTAGAAATGCTAATAATATCCATACTGAAGAATTGAGCGATGTCTCGGATTCATTTACTTTAATCAAATAGTACTTTCATAAAATACTTTTGGCTATCTAAATATATAACAAAATTTCTTATAGACAATTTAAGGCATACATTGAAAGTAAATTGATTAATAAACCTTACAACCAAAACAAAATAACCTATAAAAATACATTCTCAGTTATTGTCGATGAAATAGTTCCGTCCTTTTCTTTCTGCCTGTAAAATTGTATAATGCTATCCTTTTCTCTCAAGTGATTTAACAACCAATAAAGGCAAGGACAACATGAGTGTGACATAATATGTCAATTTTTAAAGCGAATGTTAGGCGATCGTTATTGTTGTATATTGACATTCATTAAGTAAAGTGAATGATATAACACAGGGTTGAATGATATGTAAAACGTACACGGCGTAGCTTGCCACATCTTAATATGGTTATAATGTGACCATATAAAACTAATTTGGGCCGTTTTTATTTACAGCATTCACAGAATGCCCGAGCAGCTGATATTTGTTAATTATAATTATTATTTAGGGCTTTAACTATGGTAGCATTTAGTGTTGAAATGTCAGAATATGTTTTTTTTTGTTCCGTGTTGCCGTCGTCAGCTTTTAGCATTTGACATGTGCAAAGTCAGTGTATTAAATCTGTAGTCGTTAAGTGTTTTATTAATAATAGGCTTACGTTTAAATTATGAAATATATATATATGATAAAGTTATAATGTATGATGAAGGTAATAAAGTTATATAAATATATCGTTGAAGTAGATGGAATTTTGGTTTTATTTAATTAACCCATTTATGTCTAAATAAAAAAAAGTCCAAAAATTAACCAATTTTAATAACTTTTCGGTGTTTTCTTAATAAAAACTTGTACAAGGATAATAAAATACAAAGAAAATTACGGAAGATATATTTTGTGAACAAAAACAGAAATCAAGGTCACATCGTATTTTCGCAGTCCGCTACATCCTCCGTATCAGCAAAATAATTGTTATCGTCACTATTCTCACTATCACTCAAAATTTGCATTACGCCAAGTTGTGAGCTCACCACAATGTCACTCCCACTATCACTTTCTTCACAACTTGAAAAATGATCATTTTCACTCGAATTATTTTCATATTCCCACATTATGGGTTAAAAATTCTCTTTTCCTGGATCCTTTTTATAATGTAATTACTAATAATATTATAATTTGAACTTTATGTAACACGTAGAAAGATAAAAAATTAGCGATGCGTGCGAGCAACCTCCCCTACCGCGCGCTAACCAGCAACTGATTTCGCAAGCGCCAACGTGCTTGTGGCAAATTTAGTTAATACGTGCGCGAGTGCGATGGCGCTCGTCGGCACTCAAACGGTTAAGTAACAACTTAAATACAGAAATCAAGATTTAAAAAAAAATCAATAAATGTATTTATGTACATTAGATGTGTCAGCAATGCACTAAATTAAATCCGTAAAACGTACATTAAAACTACTTTTAACGTTTTTAATAGTTTTATTTTAAGATTAATGGTTAACAATGTTTAAATGAAATATATTGGATGTAAAATCAAAAATAATATTGTGTTTTAAAATTTGCGGCAAAACACTGAAATACTTATCGCAGATCAGAAGTCTACATGGACCATTCGGATCGTAATATACTAATATGTGGTTAACTTCAAGTAATTGTGTGAGCAAGACAATTTGAATTCCATAAATAATATTTATCTGTCATTTGAGAATAACGTAGTGTGTGAAAGAGATAGAACCTCCCTTTTCAATTTAATTATTTATTTAAGGGCATTGTGATATTATGGATAAAATTTGTGACTAAACACCAAAACGTAAAATGTCTGCCAGTAAGAAGTCAAAATGGCCCATTCAGATCATAATATACTAATATGTGGCCAACTTATTTGATCAAGTATTACATATAATTAAACGGTAAAGGTAAAATAGTAAGCTATTTTCAAAAAATTTGTTCAGAGGACTGTAATTAAACTATAAACGAGAAATTTTGTGTTTTTGTAAACCACTGTTTGTTGTGTTTACGTCTGTTTTGTACTTGTATTATTGGTACGACGTTGTTAGCTATAAATTGTCCCAGGTATCAAATCACGTATTTATCAAATGTCAAATTTCAAGTTCGTAGCACAACTGGACTTGCTCAAATAACGTGATTACATTATTACGCAAAACGTGTCCATAGACATTTACAATGTTAATGTAATATGTATTTTATTTACGCTTAGTTGACAGTCAATGTCAGAATTTATGTGAGTTGAATAATATCTCTTTATGGTTTTCTAATAGGAATCCACGTCAGATGAATCAAATTTAATGTCGTAAGAGACATGCGTAATTTTTATATATGATGTATTTAAAATCGAATATGTATTGAGAATCAATAATAATTGTAATTTTTTTTAAATTTTTATCTTTATAATTCAAATTTTCACAATTAAATGAAACTACGTGATGTAATATTATTTCTACTTTGTTGTATTACACATCTTCAAGTGGCTGTTAGCAAAGATTGGCCTACCTGAAGATGTTGTAATACAACGAAACCTAGGTTGTGGTAAAGAACTTAAAGAAAGTAGAAATGATACTACATCACGTAGTTTCATTTAATTGTGAATAATGAATTTCTACAAAATTAACACCAAATGTATTCCATAATTCAAATTACCTTCCATTATTCTAATGATCATAATTGTTTGTCATTATTTTGATTAACATCTAATTAATTCAGTATTGTCTATCATTTAAAAGCGTTTATTTATTTATTTATATACACACACACACTTATCGACACATTACAGGTAACCTATTCATAACGATAAAAAGTTAATGGTTTAACAAAGTTTGAACTTTACAAATTAACATGAATACAAAATACACAAAACTACAAAAGATAACGACGACACATTTAGACAAATTTACTTTCACTCATTATAAACAAATCACACTCTGGTGCGACGGTGATGAGGTAGTTGTGCAGTTGAATACCGCGGGAAACAGGTGATTAATGCATGAGAACAGAAAATTGTCAAGTACGAAGAATGAAAGTTAACTCATGTTTATATGTATTATACATAGTATTTTTTTTTAATATGGGAGACTTCATAATCGAATTGATTCTTCCAAGTTGCAAGGAATGGAAACCTTGGGTATGATATCCAAGAGGATGCTAGGTTTCCATTCCTAGCAAATTCGTAAATTAATTTAAAATCATCTAATGTGTTAGTATTGATTTTTACACTTTGCTTGATGTGGGCGTGTTAGGATACAACGGATTTTATTATGATTTGGAGCTGTTTTTCCTCGTTAAATATTAATTAAAAATATTTTAAAATAACTAAAAAAAGGGTGCGTGTACTTATGTACGCGCGTGAGAAGTTATACTTCTTTGGCATCATTAAATAATACATACGGATAGATAACCTCAATTATGAGCACTTGAAAAAGTCTATAAACACAATTGTTTCACTAATATTTACGAATAGTAAATATATTAATCAAAATATTGAATTTAAATCACTACTGAATATAATTTATCAGCACATATATAAATCGCACTTATATGAAACTAAAACACGTGTGTGAATGTACACTAAAAACATGTGGATAAATACTATGAATATGAAAACAGTGAACAGAGGCGACGATGGTGCCAATAGCTTTTGTTTCGAGACTGCAACCGCTGCAACTTCATACTGTAACTTTTGTGTGACGAATCTTAAAATTTCACTCTCATCATTTTTTTCATAACGCGCCTAAAGAAGTATAAACTTCAAAAACCTCTTTATGTTACCTCAAGATTAAAAATTAAGCATATAAATAAGCAACCTGTCATCATGTCTGTAGGATTGGATGCATCCAATAATTGTGTTTTTAAAGTGAAACTTTTATTGTATCGCCTCAGAATATTTCGTTTACCTATCGCATGTCGCATTACAGTCGGCCGCGGAGGGGGGTAAAGAAACCAATATGGCGGTACCTATAGCTCTCATCAGCTGTGCAGCGTTGGTATGGTACTACGATCGATGCAGTTTTTACCAGACACATTGAAAAAATAGAATGCATGTCAATGTTTACTTATTTTAGTTACCACAAAATATTATTTACATTTATAAACTGTGAGACTCAAAGCGAAGATGACGTTAGTGATCAAATAATCGAAATTTAAAATAATTCAATGATTTATATAAATATTGATCTACGTTTTTAATATATATATCATACCGAACATTGTATTTATTTATGTATTCTGTACTTTAGTACGCAGAGTAAAATAAACATTCATAGTTATATATCTTGTCTACTATTATCATTTCCTTTTTCACGTCTTTAAGTTAATATTACTTTTAAAATCCTAAATCAAGTAGCTTTCGAAAAATTCTCAATTAAATGCCTACAATCTGAAAAAAAGTTTCACTTTCATCGTGGTTTCCTAAAACCACACAACTTTTTTTTTTTGACGTCTCTGCCTTTGCGTATTAAAATAAGTAATAATGTTTCATCTCTATTTACGGCGACATCAACACTCAAATGAGAAAAATATATATTACATCAATTTCTCCATGTCGTCTCTTATTTTCTCAATGTTAATGATAGGTAACCGTATAACACTACTGAAACAAAATTTTGCCGATTCAGCTGCAAGGTGTGGTGGATTGCCAAAGGTTTGGCAATCGGGGAAAGAGCACTTTATGATTCATGCATAAGAGTTATCTTAATATGTACGCATGCATTCATGCTAAAATTGCCTTTCAGGGACAAAGCTTGCCTTTTGTCTACAACGCCCAAAATATATATTGTATTTGTTCGCCAGTGTAGATATCTATCTAAAATAATTGATAATTCTACGTTTATCCTTAATTTGCTTACCACAAGTGTTGTTTTGACTGTCTATTGAGAGTTGTAGACTGCTTTCTATCCGTGCCCTCACGAATTCCGTTAATGCGTATTGTAAATTTGTAATCAACGGCCACCTTGTTGGTGTTTACTCCTTAAGAATCGATTTTCATATATAGGAATCGGTATAAAGTTTTGTGAGGAGTAAAATCAGAAGTTCAGAGCGTTAAAAAAGTGTAATCATTTTTAGGTTTGGATGTAGGAGGTAATCTCTGAAACTACAAATCTGATTTAAAAAACTCTTTCACCAATATTTAGAAAGGACCTTCAGGATGAAGGTAGGTTGTATATTATGCTGTTAAAAAAAATTTCGTGGGGACCAGTTTTGCAATGTGCAAATACGTTTCTTATGAACGCTGCCTTAATGGTAAGAGATATATTGATAGATGATATTCATATTTATATACAGCGTTATGTATTTTATACATTCCAAAACAATCGTAATTAAGGAGTAAACTCCAGTGGCGCATCAGAGCTGACACACATAATTTTTTTTATTGTTTTATATTGTTTTATACATTGTTTTATGGCCACATTATTTTTATGACCAACATTAATTTAAAATAACGTAGATTTATCTATATCTGACAAAGACTGTTATTTTAAAATACAATAACATAGACATATTACATTAAATTATACTCAAATAAAATATTGTTAAAAAATAAAATGCAATTCTGGAAACAATGCACTCCGTGTTAGACAGTGAACTCATTTGGCCGATGCTGAAGGGGGCCGAGTTTACCCGTAAGAATGAAACAATATGTTTATGGAAACTGAAATATTTTAGATTCAAATTTAATTAATTATCTAAAAAAGTGTGCACGGTGCGTCTTAAAATAAATTTACTTGACATTTAAAAAACAGGAGTACACTTGGCCGATACTGAAGGGAGTCGAGTTCACTCGATTCAGCATCACCGACCTAAGCATTACAGCTCATTTTCATTCACTGTTCGGAAAAGTTTTTTTAAAGACCTTTTTATTCAATAACTAGGAGAAGTTTTTCATTTTTCTAGAATCAAGGGAACACTATCAAATGGATATGAAAAGATTTTCATTGTTGTATATGTGAAAGCTCTTGTATGAGATTTGTTCATAAAAATTGACTTTCATGCAAACAATGTCACAGCAGGTAAAGGTTAATATCTAAAAATACTTATAAGTTATGTACGAATATGTTTTTAGAAGGTTTAAAAGAAAAATAAGATTGCACATAAAGAATACATTTTTTTTAAAAAAAATTGGTATTTTATTTTTTTTTTATCTCGATTTCATTTATTTGGAGCTCGCTCACTATTATCACTTTTTCCCAAAAATAAATTGCATGTCCTTTCAAAAGCAATGAAACAGGCAATTGTTTTATTATACGCTTCTTATGGCAAGCTTGACAAGCAATTTGATTTGTAGGGTGACCATTAGACGCTCAATCATATTGAAGAAATACTAATGGACTGATCGTGTAATTGTAAAAATTCTTTCAATAATCCATCAATCGTTACAATTACATGATCTATGATCAATCTTCCATCAATCCATCATAAGTCAAAAGTGTAAATGATAGTGAGCAGTTATAATATAGCTATTCATATAGGGAGCTTGCAACCGACAAGTTGGTGAAGACTTATGAGCAAAGCGTTGTCAAAAAGGCACATTCAGATCCATTTCTATGAGAAACGCATATTGAACATTTGCTTAATCGAGAAAAAGTTACAGATTTTGGAGAATATAGATTTTATTGAGAAATATATTATAGTTTTGTAAGTTTATGTTTATGTAAGTTTCTTAGACTTTACAATCCCATCGATATTTATAAATTAACTTTTCCTTATTTATGTAACATTTTCAGTTTAAACACCTATGTGTGAAAAACTACATTTTGATCAAGTACTTTTTTATAGGCAGTTGTTTTTGTAAGTTTTTGATCGAATTAACTAAAAGTTACATGTTACATAAGCAAAGATGTACCTTGAAATTCGAGTACTGCTGACACTCTCTGCGTGTCCCACATTTCACATAACTTCAGGATATTAGTATATTTTAATATTGAATTTTATCACAATTCACTCAGACTTAAATGGTATTAAACCTATAATGTAAACGGTCTATATATTTTGTAATGATTTCATTACGTCATTTGCATTATCCAAAACGTACATCGTAATTTTTGACTCACATAAAACTATCCTCATTTTCACTGATATAGTTTAGTTTCACTACTATCATGTGTACTACTAATTCTGTTATCCATTTTTCCGCTTCAAGAAAAGTTGTCAGTTGTGTTGACGATATAGCACAGCGCTCGGTGTGCGTGCATTGTACTGCATTTATACTTTGTGTTAATGTTGGAAAACCGTGTCTTGGGAACAGGATAAGTTACGAAACATTTTTATTGTTCGCTAATCTCATTATGTACTCAGGAACCCAAATACTCAGAATCGAGCTTGCTATACTAATTTAACAACTGTCAGTATAGAAGCCAAAGCGCAAAAATATTTATATGGAATTTTCCAAGTGACCAAATGATAGACGTAAAATGGAACAATTTTTTTTAGAATTTTACATAATATTAGAAATATATATTTAGAAATATTGCTAAAAGTGACCACAAAAAGAAATCTTTCTTTCGAATCACCAAAAGTGCTGAACTCAAAATTATAAAAACACAGCAACTCTAGAAGTTTACTGGTAAAGTATATCAATGGTACAAAATTTAATTATTTTTAAAAAATTCGTTCAAAAAAAAACCATGTTTATATGCTTGTGAAATATATACTATTTCATATATTCACATGATTGAAAAATAATATTTATCAGTAGTCTAACAGACATAAATACGTAATGTATTTATTTATTTACATACCTTAATGTATACAATTGATAAATATGGCAGACTTCTTGCTGAGAGAAAGATTACAGCCAATCAGAACACCAGCCCAGCCCCGCTTGATGAGCAGCTGGGAATCGAATCTGGGCCCTGTGGTGTGATGCTCCATCAAAGGCCGTAAAATATATATTGATCACAAGGCCTTTATGGAAATGTATAATATATATATATATATTTATAAGTATATATATATATATATATAAATATATATCCATAAAGACCTTGTGATCAATCCAACGTGCCACAATGGCCACCCTTAAATATAAATATATGGACTTATAAGGGTATGTTAATATACAAACTCTTGTGCGGGTGCCACTTGCACTTAACAGATTTTTTGACTATTTTTGACTATCAGTCAATCAAAATCTTCATATGACATTAAAGTATATAGGCCGAATAACGACCAGGACATATCTAACCTCAGCCTGCTACCTTTGGTGATGTCGACCTAATCAGTTAAACAAGTACGTTGCAGTTGTGCTTACAAAACCTGCTATGTATATTTTTCACAATAGTTTGTAGTACTTCTCCCTCAACATTAGAACAACTTCTCCCTCTACCACTCATAGAGTATGGTACAATGAAAATATGTGACATTGTGAGTAGATATATCTCTGATTAATTATGATAAAGGAATTACCAAAATGTTGAAGCGAGTGCTAAGGTAAGTAACTTGTCAGATGTAGAATGCAATGAAGTATACAAAAGTCCAGGTAGAGAAAACTTAATGGAAATTGGTTCTGTGACATGCACTTTTATACAAAAGCAATATAACACCTAGAGAGAGAAGGTGACACACACAAGCTGATAGAGCATTGCGACAGAGATGTACGATTGCTGACACATCCTGGAAGTCCCGTGCCCCATGCCCGTGGATCAACGAGATGGTTCCCACCACTGGCAGGTTTCACAGTTTGCCACCAACCGCCGTAGAATGCAGAGAAGCACTCCACGCGCTGTGCTGGGTAATGGTTTGGCTGCTCGGACTGAGGGTTGCAATGTGCGGGCTGCGACTATTGTTTGCCATATGCTGGCTATTATTTGGCATTGTCATGTTTAATTATTTGAAATCATTTTCGGCTTAGAATATGTGGCCCGGGGCATTTGATAGTTGCGATAAAACCAATTACAATGTTATTGAATGGATGGATCGATTGAACATTCAATCTATCCGATTGATTAAAAAAATTCTTTAATTTTTGGAAAGATATATTATTCCAGATGGACATAAACTATGTTTTATTTTCAAAGGTTTAAGGCTCCATAGTATATAGCAATATTTGTAACTCAAACTGGAGAAAAACGGCAAACTAACTGTTTTCTTGACTTACAATAGCTTAGCACTACAGATACAACAAAATAATGTAAGAATACATTGTGTATCTGAACAAATCGAATAAATAGTGTATCTGAACGAACACTACAAAAAGTTCAGGATGCTATATGTCTATCTTTTAAGGCAAGTCCATGATATTGATATTCATGATTGAAAAACATATTAAAAATAACTTGAAAATTTATGGCTCCATTTTGGCATTTCAAAATTAAATTAAATATACTTAATGTACGTAAATAATTATATTAACTGCATGACGTTTAAATAATTGATTCAAAAGATACAAGGTTTTCCGACATGCTAAATAAATTGTTCTGTGACCGGCAAGGCAATGCTATTGGCAACAAGCATGGGGCGAGCATCGGATTCAGGTGCAGGTATCATGTCATACAAATTCTGTGTGAACAGAATCGCGGGGAAGTGCTGGTGTATAATTAAACAAGTTTCAACTCTACACTAGCGCCATCTATGTGATATTGTTTACACTATGTTCTGTTGAATGTAACTATCTGTTTCTAATTTGAAAAGCTTTTGTTTAAAAAAAATTTTCATCAGAAAGAATAAAAGGAATTCTGTAGTGAATTAGTTCTGCGAGGGTGGGTAAAAAGGTTCCCTAATGGAAGGGATAGCGGGGAGGGGGGGGGTTACTCTTTGACTAATTAAGGACTTATTGTAAGTACATATACAGAGTTTCTGAGTAATCAGGTCATTAACATCTAAGATATCATTGATCAAGCAATTAATTCGGAAGAATACATAGAATATGGAAAAAATTTAATTTCGTGTCATAATTAAGTTTCTTACAAAACTAGGAAAACCACTGCAAACCATTTTAGACGAAATCGTATCGACTGGCTGAATGAGGCCATTTCGTCGGACAATGTCAAAGAAGTTTCATTTCATTGTGAAATACTTATAATGGATTATATTAAAACTTCCAACCGACTAGCCATAGTTGGGAAGTTTTAATATATACCAGTTCAAAAAGAAGCAGTTCACAGAAATTATTGGGAGTATCTTGTGTAACTATGTTGAAAATTCTCCATGACCATGTGGACACATCAAAGGTCAGTGCAAACTGGGTACTAAGAATGCTCCCATCTAGCGCTGAATATTTGTTCCTAAAAATGAAAAAGGAATTTCTTGAGGAGAAACTCGTTAACGATGAATAGGTGAAGTCTGTGATATAAAACTTTTTTTTGAGGGTATAAGCTAGTTAAGGAACTTTTTCAACTTTCTCTTCCATAAAATTAGATTACATGATACCAGAAATTATTTAAGCGGAAGTTTTATTTTAGGTTATAATAAATTAACTTCTTAAGTAAGAATGAGACTTGTGCAATGAGTGTTCCGTAAACACTTGAGCATAAATAAACATTTGAACATTTACGGGTATGTAACGTTCCTATTAATAAATTTAAAACAATTATCATTTCATCATATTTGTGTTGGCCAGTATGGTTTCCTAGACATATAAATATTGTGAATTTCCCAAAAATACATTGGTTTTAGTATCCATGACTCTTGTTATTTTATGTTTGGTTGTTTTTAATAATTGTTAAATATAGGGTACGTAAAATATTAAACCCGAGTTACAGCTTTCTTGCTAATGGCGTTTTTATGATAAAACTTGTAGCAATACGGGTCAGTAATGAATTATTTTGGTGCTTAACCAAATCCTTAATTTCAATGAAATAAACAATTAAAATTCAGGTTTATGCTCTATTAAAGATATTTTTTTAACTATATTCCACATGACTTGAAATATACGTTCATGTCAGTTTGGGTCAAGGGACAACAAAATATCTATGAATCTCAAGTACTAATTCTGTTAAGAAATTAGAAGCCTGTGATAGATGGAAAGCCGAAGAAACAGACCGATGGGGAGACAACGTTGCTAAACCAATAACCCTCAAAACTGTTTACACCCTCTCCAACTGAGAAATGTATTAGGATTAAGGGTGTTTATATTAAAAGGAAAAATAAAACCCTGTGTTTTTGAAGTTATACTTCTTTAGGTGCGTTATGAAAAAATGATGAGAGTAAAATTTTAAGATTCGTCACACAAAAGTTACAGTATGAAGTTGCAGCGGTTGCAGTCTCGAAACAAAAGCTATTGGCACCATCGTCGCCTCTGTTCACTGTTTTCATATTCATAGTATTTATCCACATGTTGCTAGTGTCTACATTCACACACGTGTTTTAGTTTCATATAAGTGCGATTTATATATGTGCTGATAAATTATATTCAGTAGTGATTTAAATTCAATATTTTGATTAATATATTTACTATTCGTAAATATTAGTGAAGAAATTGTGTTTATAGACTTATTCAAGTGTTCCAATATAATTGAGGTTATCTATCCGTATGTATTATTTAATGATGCCAAAGAGGTATAACTTCTCACGTGCGTACATAAGTACACGCACCCTTTTTTTTCATAATTTTGATCTCGTACATTGAAAATAATGGCACCGTTGCTGCTATGCTCCTTTTATGTTTATTTGCTTTTATTATAAAAATTGCTAAGTATATTTTTAAATTTCATTATTATTTGCTGTGGTAAGTTGTGGAAAACTCTAGAGACATTAAAAAACTTAATTTGAGATAAATTTGACTAAGAAAATTCCTTGGGCAGAAAAGAAACGCTGCCTTTTGCTTCCACTGTAAAATTTTAAAAAGAGCGCAAAACTGGGTTTGGAATCGACAACGACGATACAATGGATGGTATCAAAATAAAACAACAAAAATCAATTTTATTACAATAAAGCATTTAATGGAATATTTGGAATGTTAAATATGTCCAAACGTGCAAAATCAACAAAATACACGGATAGGCGACGCGTGCGAGACGACAGAGCGCCGCGTACCGTACGGATATGTATTATGTACAAACGTTAAAAACTCGAAACCCTGCCTCGCCGCTCCGCCATCTTGAATATAAATTATTAAAAAACTAAATAATCGTTAACATTAATTTTAGATTAATTTCATCAGTGCTGCAGTCAACGGGTGGGAACACTCTGCGCGTCCATTACTTCTTCTTCTTCAGCTGCTTCGCTTTCCTCTTCTCTTCCCGCTTTGACTCTTTGTCCCTGATTGATTTGTATAACTTATATCCAAAGAATACTGTAAGAGAGAAAAAACTTATTAACAATAAAATACTTCGTACTGAAATCAGTTACGTGGGAAAAGCTCCCATACAACTTTAATGCTCACAAGTTTGAAATTGAAACAAGCAACAACTGTGAACTATCGCAAGGGACGAAGACACATAAAAAACTTGAATAATTATTGGAGAAAATTTAGAAAAAAGTGACAAGATGTAGGATTGAAAACTTAGACCAGCAATGTTTGATGCGCTACCACCTCAGCCACATAACCGACTAACATAGTCGGAAAGTTTTAATATATTTAGTACCAAGAAAACTTTGCAATGCATTTCACTAAATTTGCTGACTAGTGAATCTGAAAACTTTTAAAATATTTATACCTTAAAATTGCACTATCCGCATATGAAAGTTGCTCCCAAACTAACATTCCCTGACTGTACCCTTCCCTCGTAAATTCAAGTTGTATTTGGTGACAACTCTAACAAATTGGTGGATACCAATCGAAATAGCTATGGGATGATCGTGTAGATAATTGTGGCACATGATCACAATGTGAGGAACAAAGGAGTCATACAGGTGTACGAATTATTAAACAAAGCTGTCAAACAACTGTATGAGTTGTTAAACAAAGGAGTCAAATAACTGTACGAGTTGTTAAACAAAGGAGTCAAACAACTGTATGAGTTGATAAACAAAGGAGTCTAACAACTGTATGAGTTGTTAAACAAAGGAGTCAAACAACTGTATGAGTTGTTAAACAAAGGAGTCTAACAACTGTATGAGTTATTAAAAAAAGGAGTCAAACAACTGTATGAGTTGTTAAACTGTTGAGTTGACATTTATAAAATGTTTTTTTAAGAATGTGAACAATCTTGCTAATGTAGTTCCTTTAAGAATGTTACACCATTAATGTAAGTATGCCTTAACATTTTTATGAGATTTGTAGGCTTAATAATTTTCAAATTTAAATATGTCTTAATATTGTTAAAGACAAATGTAGTGTTACAAATATATTTCTCTTGTTAGACGATGAGGTGATTTTTTGACGTTTAAATGTAGTAATGTGGCTCCCTAGTTGTTTTGCCAAATGATGTCTAAAACCAATTTAAATGTTTCCAAAATATTTCACATCAACTGACAATTGAATTACTCATCTATCAAAGTTATTTGCAACTTAATTGAGGTTGCTCACAGTTAAAAATTATTGGAAACGAATAAACAAATTTTTATTAAAATAATACCCTGGAAACTAAAAAAATAGAATCATCACAGTAGGTGTCCCCAAATTTTTTTAAGACTTTGAAACTGTTGGTCTAGCGTTTATCTAGTTATTCAGATTTCTTCACATCTCTATATATAATATATGCTGAATATTTTTATTAAACAAACAAGTAAAATATAAAGGACTGCTCAGCTTTAAACAACAATGCCAAATGATTAAATTTTTCTATCTGAAACCAGACTGGCGATTACACATTGTTGGCGTAGAAAAGTAGTCAATTTCTGGACATTTTTAGTTATGATCATAACGAACAGGCGAGAACACATTTATGTAGAACAATTATATTTAAGTTTAATACAAATTTTTTGAAATACAAAATATCTCAGGACGATTAGACATGTCATATACATATATAACTGCAACTTACTTTCCCACTCAAAAACCACATTTTGAGAAGAAAACATTCTCTCCTAGCACTGACATTATAAGACATAGAAAATTGAAAATATTCTAATAACGGAAAATTATTTTGGTCCAAGTTAAGCATTTTGGTTTTCACGGAAATAATCTTGAAAGTACCTGCCCAATACTCAGTACCAATTAAAGTAAACATTATTTTAAATCATATATAATACAATATATATATATATATATATATTATATATTGAAAAAGGTATGTAAATCTAACTGAAGTTATAGTACTTTCTGTTAAAATTTTATCAAATATTGAGAGAATGAGCCTCATTCCTCGACACATTCAACACGGAAAACTTAACTGTTTTACATGGCATGACAGTCCATTCGTCATAAGTGTTGAATGTCTCAAAAGAAGTTGTGAAGTACAATTATTGCTAAAACAATTAGTGTTATTATTGAATGAAATAATTTGTAAATTTTCTGTTAAATAAAGGAAAAAATTGAAGGTTTAAAGTGAAATATTATATATCGATAGATCTAATGTTGATGTTAATTCCGCAGCGTTTCTAACATCATTTCAATTTATATAGAAATATCTATAACAACATTTTCAAAAAAAAAGTCTACGATAAGATGACAATAATGAATTTTGATAGTTTTTAATACATCATTCACAATTAAATGAAACTACGTGATGTATTATTTCTACTTTCTTTAAGTTCTTTACCACGACCTAGGTTTTGTTGTATTACAACACCTTCAGGTGGGCTGTTAGCAAAGCCTGAAGATGTAATACAACGATACCTAAGTTGTGGTAAAGAACTTAAAGAAAGTCGAAATAATACTACATCACGTAGTTTCATTTAATTGTGAATAATTATGCTTATTATGATTACAATGTTTAACGTTTGTTCACGTTTAAACGGCCCGATGGATTTCAATAAATTGTTGTATATTATCTATATACTACCTTGATTAAAAGACAGCTAAAATATAATTATGCTTGTTATAATTATAAAAGTGAAACGTTATCTGTATATTTATTTGTCTACGTTTAAATGGCCCAACAAATTTCAATAAAACTTTGCATATAGATAACAAACATCCTGATTAAAAGGTTTACATATAATTTTGCTATCCTTTACAAGAGCAAAATAGTGAAAACACTAGAAAGGACAGACAGAGAAAGACACTAGAAAAATGATTCCCGCCGAATAATTGATTGCTCTGTTATTAACTTAATTTTTCAAAAGCAATTGGGGACAATTTAATCTAGATTGTTACTATATAATCTATCTCGCAGCGCGCTACACTGTATCACATCAGACGTTATAAGTCTGTTCTTACCAATTATGTTGAAAACAATATTTACCTCGTAACCACATGACTGGCCTGATTGAAATCTACAAACATATCTTAAGTTAACACACCTGGACATATTGTGGTGAGAACGATAAGAAACTCCAATAGGCTCATAAAAACTCATCGGCGATAACTGAATGTGCAACCTATAATATTGCATCCAATGTTAAGCGTACAGTTTAATCAGTCTTATTTTTATCATGATCGAAAAACCATAATTAAAAAAAAAATAATTTTTATTGTGATTAAAATGCTATCGTTAGTCATTGGTTTCAATTTTGTCAAGTATTTTTTTGTTACATACGTATTTATCATTAAAACTGTTAAACGTGGAAGAAAATGGACATCTGATTGTCTATACGAGATTAGGTTTACTTCATTGTCCGACTTAGTCTAGTTTTAATCTTTTCATTCATTACCAAAAGGGAATCATCTAATTGGTTTTAATTAATTTTTTCTGAATATGTTTTATTTCCAAATTATTATCCTCAATACATTTTAAAATTTGTGTTTTATCAAGCTAGGGTTGTATTTGTAAATAAGAGAAGAGTAAAAAAGAAGAAAAGAGCTGTATTTGTAAATTAAAGAAGAGTAAAAAAGAAGAAAAGAGTTGTATTTGTAAATAAAAGAGTAAAAAAGAAGAAAAGAGTTGTGTATTTGTAAATTAAATAAGAGTAAAAAACAAGAAGAAAAGAGTTGTATTTGTAAATAAAAGAAGAGTAAAAAAGAAGAAGAAAAGAGTTGTATTTGTAAATAAAAGAAGAGTAAAAAAGAAGAAAAAAGCTGTATTTGTAAATAAAAGAAGAGTAAAAAAGAAGAAAAGAGTTGTATTTGTAAATAAAAGAGTACAAAACAAGAAGAAAAGAGTTGTATTTGTAAATAAAAGAGTACAAAACAAGAAGAGTTGTATTTGTAAATAAAAGAAGAGTAAAAAAGAAGAAGAAAAGAGTTGTATTTGTAAATAAAAGAGTAAAAAGAAAGCAGAGTTGTATTTGTAAATAAAAAGAAGTGTGAGTTTGGCTCGCACATCGAGGGTTCTGTTGATCTGAAATTACTTTATTTAGACATGGCTAATATGGACCTTTTAGCACAAAAAACGTTTAATAATACGTAATATATAATTAACACTATATTATCACGAACATCTTAAAAACTGTGAAATCTAGAATCATCGTCACGGTTTTTCCGCAACCTTTACATAGGCTTCTAAAAATCCTGTTTTTTTTTCATAATTTTAGTTTCGGAAATAAGGGGGCGTATATTTTTAAAATTTTTTTTGCATATTTTTTGAGGGTCAACTATTAAGTTATGATTAGGTTAATATTTCATTACTATGCTAAATTTAAAATTTCTACGTTAAGCGCTTTCTGAGAAAAAATGCTGTGTCAGATGTACAAAAAATCTTTCCTTTTTAGTTACAGAACCATAAAATAATAATAACTTCTAAACATTCGTTTGATTACAAATTTCATCTCTATGAAAATTTGTATCAGAATTGTTTAATGCTCTTGGATACTAAAATTAATTGAATTTAGTTATTGAGATAATTGAAACTCATTACATTGGCAATCGCTAGTTCGATTATGCGCCAGTATTAGTTTTGAATAGCTTAGTCAGTCAACTAATTTTATCTAATATTTATAATTATGTTTAATACGGCTATCGTAGAAATTTCCTCGTGTCGTTCACGAGGCATATTGTAATTTTTTACAAAATAAAAACAATTTTTAGCACCATTCCTCTAATTTACATTACGGCTAGTTTGACCATATAGGGGAAAGGGGAAAAATCTAACTTGTCGTTGGCCATTTTACAAAATATTACAAAATAATTACAGGTACTTTGAATTAAAAAAAAAACGATTTCTAGTTTTTTGCTAATGATGCTCTAATTTTTTCATTCATTACGGCTAGTTTGACCATATAGGGCAAAGGGGAAAAACCTAACTGGGCGTTGGCCATTTTACAAAATAATTACAGGTACTTTGAATTAGAAAAAAACCATTTCTAGTTTTTTGCTAATGATCCTCTAATTTTGTCATTCATTACTGCTAGTTTGACCATATAGGGGAAAAACCTAACTTGTCATCGGCCATTTTACAAAATAATTACAGGTACTCTGAATTTAAAAAAAAACCGTGAAGGCTTTGCTAAGTAGTATTTAAAAAGCGACATTTTAGATACTGAGAAATGCGAAAAATCCGAATTTTGAATCAATTCAAGAACTGATATTGCGACTGATGAAATAATTTAAAAAAAATCGAATTGAACATCTCAAAGAGACGGTTCCATCATATTATGTCTGTCCTTACAGTGGTTTTAAGACGACTTGTCGACGTGTTGTAAGTGGTGACAACGAAAAATACGTTTTCTATTTAACTGTGAATAAATCCGTTAGAAATTAACGGATTTTATGAAAAAATAAATGATTAAACGCTATGTTTTAAAATTAGAAAAAAATTCAAGTTTTTTTTAAAATTATTCTTTCATCTCCATTTCCATAGAAGTAACAGATAAAACATATTTAATAAATTCATTAAAAACTGAAAGACTTAAAATGCTTTTTTTGAAGCTATACTTCTTTAGGCGCGTTATGAAAAAATGATGAGAGTGAAATTTTAAGACTCGTCACACAAAAGTTACAGTATGAAGTTGCAGCGGTTGCAGTCTCGAAACAAAAGCTATTGGCACCATCGTCGCCTCTGTTCACTGTTTTCATATTCATAGTATTTATCCACATGTTTCTAGTGTCTACATTCACACACGTGTTTTAGTTTCATATAAGTGCGATTTATATATGTGCTGATAAATTATATTCAGTAGTGATTTAAATTCAATATTTTGATTAATATATTTACTATTCGTAAATATTAGTGAAAAAATTGTGTTTATAGACTTTTTCAAGTGCTCCAATATAATTGAGGTTATCTATCCGTATGTATTATTTAATGATGCCAAAGAAGTATAACTTCTCACGCGCGTACATAAGTACACGCACCCTTTCTTTTCTTAATTTAACTTAGACTATTGAATATATTTGGTGTCAATTTTGTAGAAATTCATTATTCACAATTAAATGAAACTACGTGATTAGATTACGTTTTAGTATTATTTCTACTTTCTTCAAGTCCTTTACCACTACCTAGGTTTCGTTGGATTACAACATCTTCAGGTAAGCAATTAGCAAAGATTTCTATTAGAGGTACTTTGAACCTAAACTAAGAAGTCTAAAGCAAAGATCTTTGCTAATAGCCCACCTGAAGATGTAATACAACGAAACCTAGGTCGTGGTAACGAACTTAAAGAAAGTAGAAATAATACTCCATCACATAGTTTCATTTAATTGTCAACTTAGACTATTTTTTACGAAGTTACACAGCTATTTAACAACAAATCAAAATTTTTGGAAACTGACAATCTTTAATTTTAGCAGGCTTAGTTTTTGACAACGGTTCTGTCGGCAAGTAGTGAGTGGCAAAATCTTCAATGTACAAAGCATTTATGTTTATTTAGTATGCGCTAGCTATTATGCGGTAACAATGGACAACATTACGCTCAGCAAACTGTTAATGTTTTTATTTACTATGAGCAATTCTGTCCGCTTTTCGTACAGAAAATTTGTGCTAGGTTCTTATGCACATTTCTAAGTATTTGCCTTCAGGCAGTACTCCCAGGATGACATCCTAGAGTCTACAAGATAGTGATCAGACCTTCAGCAAATAAATTTTCAAGAAAGTTTATCTACTTATTATAAAAACCCATGTTGTCACAGTGGTGTGTTGAGTTGATCACAAGACGTACAGTCGTTGAGTGCACAACGCACCGCGGGGACCCGGGTTCGATTACCAGCTGCTGATCAAGCGGGACTGGAAAAACTTCAACGTTTAGAGGCTCTGGCAACCATTTTTCCATATGAGACCTTCTTCATCTTATGTGGACACAACAACAATAAAAACAACATATAAACCCATATTAACGATGTTAGCATTACACACTGATCTGTATATACCTTTTCTGTAATAGTTATTTAGACTTATCTCTATTAATAAGGATGATTTCCACATACAAAATCAGTAAATAAAAAGAAATTAATGCGTACCGCAAGTTACCAGAACGACGACAACGACAACTATGAATACGCAAACTGCAAATACAATATATGATTGCAACTGCTCCTCGAGCAGCTCCGAAAGCTGACCGCCGGGTCTTTGCAATTCGTTTACAATCTTATCTGCGATCACTTCTTTTACGGCTCTCTCGAAACGCTCCTTCAACACACCCTCCTCCATATTATTGTACATATCGATCACAGATTTCAATTTCTCTTCAAACGTGTGACCCAAATCGTCACTCGGTGACTTCGTCATTAATGTGGATATAACATTCTGTATATCGACTTCATCAAAATCTGCACTGTCCGCCATATTGGATTATTTTCTATTCACTTGTCAATTGTTTATTCTAAATGTCAAAATTGGAATTGTCAAAATTTTAAATTTAATACTTTTATCCTTAAGATTATGAAACGAACAACTGTGACCACGATAGGCGTGCTAATAAAATCATTTTGTAATCTGTAAGCCCAATGAGTAGTGATTAAGTTTTATCTATGAGGGGCATGTGAAATTTATAATGATAAGTTGATAAAAAAAATCTAATGACATCAAACAAATCAATATTTAATAAAAATTAAATTTCGTTTTCAGAAATACAAATGTGTTTTTAATTGTCCTAAAAAATGATGCAAAAGGCTGTTATCTGATTAATTTATTGTTGGACTGCACCAAGCGTTCTCTGGTATCAAGCAATATGTATGATGCGACGCAACGAAATATATATAAATCTCTCATTGAGATTCAAATACTTAACGTAAATATTAATTCGCAGAAAAAACGCCTATTATAGGTTTTCAAAGAAGATTCCCTTTATGATAATTAAACGTTTAAATGTAATTATGCATCGTGAAAGAGTTGGGATTGTATATATATTATATAACCAGTAGATACATTTAACAAGCATATGGAAACGTAATAAATTTTGCAAACAATTATCAAATCTTTACGTATCACAATTATACTCACCGCACATTTTGATTACCCCTCGTGTTATCAAATTATTTATCAAAAAGTAGGTGATTAAAATTGTCAGGTGTTCGTAAAAAAAAATCAGTTTACAAGGGCTAATTGATTATGAAAATAAAATATTGATAAGTTTTAATGCAATAAATTTCCGATCTATAAAATCATATCACTAATATCTATTAAGGTTTATATCATATACAATTTTGATAACTAGTTTGGTTCTCTCTAATAAAAAAAATAAATCTTGCCAAAATCTCTTTAGTAACTTTTGAGATTGGGCCGAACAAACAGACAGATGTTGCATTTTATGTTTGCGAAGGTTACATAAAATTTGATAAGCTCGCTTATTGCAACGCGTAGGCAAGACTATTTTCATAAGCAAGAGCCACAGTGTTCAATATACTCGATATTAAGATTTTTTTATCGATTGCACTAACATTTAAATGTTGTCACCATAAATACGGTGAAACCCAGATTAGCAAGGTCTCTTCAAAAACAGCATAAACACTTGTTCTGTAACCATCTACAGAAATACATTACCTATCATAGAAAAACTTGATTTAACCAGTTTTGCATAAATTAAATTATAGCTGTCCTATTAAATCTATAGCACAGCTAGCATATTGAAATGCAGCTAGCATATTGAAATGCAATAATACTACAACACGAACAATGAATTTTTACAAAATTAACGTCAAATAAATTTTAAAATTTATTAAAACGTGAAAATCCGGCTAACCAACTAACTTTATATACAGAAAGATGAAAATATTGTTTATGTGATATTGAAGTTTGTGTTATTATTAAATGAGGAGTAGATCTAGGAATGGTAAAGTTCAATTCTTTTTTCTGACTAGAGAAAAAAATATTGTACATTCTCCTAGTATTGAACTTTTGTAATGTGTTCATCATATCTGTAGAAATTAAATTCCTCACAGACCACAATCTCATTTTTCATAATAATAATCCAAAAAAACACAAAAAACAATAAAAACAAACACACTGATTCAATTTCACGGCTGTTGCAACTTCCCATATTAACAAAACATATTTTGACTAAAGTTATATGCTACACATCATTACACTATGATTCATAGGGTGCAGTGTTAAAAAAATGTAATAGAAGTCAGAGAACACAGCTTAAACAGTGCAAGATAGACTGGTAGAGACCAACTTTTTATTGACTGATCAACAAGCATTCTCATCCCGCCATATGCCCAATGATCAGTGTCATTTGGCAAACGGACGGAGGAATGCAGTGATCGTGGGGATAAGAGAAGCGTAACTGAAATAATTATGCATCGGTTAAACAGAGGGGTCCTGCTAGGTTCAACATGCGGCAATATCGACAATATGATGTTTCACAATACGTATAATGATACGTAAGTATAATGATACTTCGGTGCACTGTAAACATTGCATATTTCAATTAAATTGGAAATATCTGATTTTGTTTCCGCAAAAAAAAAAGCATTTACGGGAAATTTTTTCTTGTTTCATTTAAAGAAACTAATGCTGAAGGTCAACTATTATTTGTGGAAGCTTATTGTAAACAAACTCTTTCCGAAACAACTTGAAGAGGTTAGTTTAAAAGACTTAAAAATGTTGATTTTAGAGTGAAAGAAAAAAATTGTTTACGGGAAATTTTTTCTTGTTTCATTTAAAGAACCTAATGCTGAAAGTCAACTATTATTCGTGGAAGCTTATTGTAAACAAACTCTTTCCGAAACAACTTGAAGAGGTTAGTTTAAAAGACTTAAAAATGTTGATTTTAGAGTGAAAGAAAAAAATTGTTTACGGGAAATTTTTTCTTGTTTCATTTAAAGAACCTAATGCTGAAAGTCAACTACTATTCGTGGAAGCTTATTATAAACAAACTCTTTCCGAAACAACTTGAAGAGGTTGGTTTAAAAGACTTAAAAATGCTGATTTTAGAGTGAAAGAAAAAAATTGTTTACGGGAAATTTTTTCTTGTTTCATTTTCAAAAAGCATTTATGGAAAATTTTTTCTTGTTTCATTTAAAAAAAACTAATGCTGAAAGTCAACTATTATTTGTGGAAGCTTATTGTAAATAAACTCTTTCCGAAACAACTTGAAGAGGTTAGTTTAAAAGACTTAAAAATGTTAATTTTAGAGTGAAAGAACAAAATTGCGAGATATATTGGGTAATAATCCATTCAGAACAATTGAGCAACCATTAGAAGCCCAACAGCTGTTAGTAATAATTTACAAGCGATGCGAATAATTCAAAAGCAAGCAAGGTATCTAGTGTCATAAAACATACTGAAATGGTCAGTGAGACATTTTCCAAAATCATGTTTATAATTATGGCCTCATAATGCATTATGAGAAAACAATAAAGTTAAATAAAAAAGTGCAGTTATGAAAGCACTGTAAATCAGGAACTTGAACCAAATATATTTTATTAGGAAACACTTCAAAGAATATTAAACTTTTGATATTAAATGATTGATATTAAAAATTTTCAGACATATTTTTTATACAATTTCTTTAATGTAACGTAAATTAAGGTTGAAGTCGACATTTCATTTGACTCTAATTTTTCAGTAAAATATACATATACTGAATTATGACTATCATTCGATGATATGGAAAATGTTGTTATTTACCTGCAACGTAGATTTGTTTTTGTTTTGCCTTACCAATTATCCTGCACTAGCATAGGAAAAAGTCTCAAAACTTTCCTACGTGGGATAAATGCGTGAAAGCCCACGCTTATAATTTTAAATTATTCCTCTGTATTATAACTTTGAAAATACTATAATATAAACATAAAAACAATTATACCTCCTGTATAAAAACTGGAATCGTTATAAAAAATTAACCGTTTAAAAAAAATGAGTAAATTTATTTTTTTTAAGTTGGTACAACCTTTCCTAATTACCAAACCAAACTTGAGCACGATCTGTCAAGTGGTATGTTTACAGCAGGTGTTGTAATAGGTTAACCTCAAAGTTGCTTTGCAAATTTTATTATGGACAAATTAGTTGAAAAAGTTTGCTTTAAATTTTGTAATTTAAACAAATTTCTTGTGCTGAATTGTTAAAAATGTTAAGAAAGTCATATGATGACTCGACTATATCCAAAACACAAAGCATACAAGTGGTACAAATCGTTCAAAGAGTGGCATGAAATGGTCGAAGATTTACCTCATACCGGATGGTCTTCAACATTTACCACTGATGATAACAATTGCGCTTGAAAAGTATTATTATTTATTCATCATCTCAATATTAGAGAGTTGGCTTCAGAGTTGAACATGGATAAAATGACCGTTCATGGAAATTTAGCGAATGCTTTGTGCGTGAGTCGCATCGCTGCGAGGCGGGTTCTAAGAGCTTAACTTTTAGCAAGAAGAGCGTCAATTGCCCACACCACTTTCGGACTACGAGAAGTGTATAGAAGAGTGGGTGCAGCTTCATCACATTTATAATGTAAACAGTGGCGATTAAGTTGGTGACAAATTTTGAATATATTTGGCATTAATTTTGTAGAAATTCATTATTCACAATTAAATGAAACTATGTGATGTAGTATTATTTCTACTTTATTTACCACGACCGAGGTTTCGTTGTATTACAACATCTTCAGGTGGGATATTAGCAAAGATTCGATTGATTCGTTATTAGAATCTTTGCTAATATCCCACCTGAAGATGTTGTAATACAACGAAACCTAGGTCGTGGTAAAGAACTTAAAGAAAGTAGAAATAATACTACATCACATAGTTTCATTTAATTGTGGATTGTGACAAAATAAATTTTGATGAATTTCTGTGTTTTTTTGTTAAATTCTGGGTAATTTTTATACAAAAGGTATATCATAAGAGAAAAAAATAACGAATCAAATGGTGATATACTCATCTATGGCGTACAGTTATAATTGCCGCTATGATATTTGTTTTGCGCGAGGTGACTATCATTAATTTTTTTAATTCTTACGGAAACGGGTGATTTCTTGTTATTCATTTTTTTACACTTTTGCCTACGTAGGTAAGATACAGATGCTTCTTCTATGTTGTAACTACATTTATTTTGTACTTGCACAACAAATCGAAACTTTCAGAGTTATACGTTATTTTGTTGGAACGGCACAAATGCCAGTGTTATATAAAAGTTAAATATGAACCGAGACCACAATGGACGAGTACTGTAATAGGGCCTCTGAAAGCAAAGCTGATAGTAACAGGCATAGAGTATTTGATTCAGTTTTCATTTTTTTTCAAAGCGTGGCATTATTTTTTTTAGTAACTTTTATGATGGTATAAGTAGCCATGAACAGCAATATATGTTTTTTTCTGATTGTGACTTTAAGGGAACTGTATAAAAACTTATCATAAATGTATTATTATAGAAATATGTGAATTAAAAACTGTCTTGAGTGTATGATTCTAAAAATGTGTGAATTAAAAATGTATGAATTAAAAATTGTCATAAATGTATTATTATAGAAATGTGTGATGTGTGAATTTAAAACTGTCATGAATGTATGATTATAAAAATGTGTGAATTAAAAATTTTCATAAGTATATTATTATAGAAATGTGTGAATTAAAAACTGTCTTGAGTGTATGATTTTAAAAATGTGTGAATTAAAAATGTATGAATTAAAAATTGTCATAAATGTATTATTATAGAAATGTGTGATGTGTGAATTTAAAACTGTCATGAATGTATGATTATAAAAATGTGTGAATTAAAAATTTTCATAAGTATATTATTATAGAAATGTGTGAATTAAAAACTGTCTTGAGTGTATGATTTTAAAAATGTGTGAATTAAAAATGTATGAATTAAAAATTGTCATAAATGTATTATTATAGAAATGTGTGATGTGTGAATTTAAAACTGTCATGAATGTATGATTATAAAAATGTGTGAATTAAAAATTTTCATAAATATATTATTATAGAAATGTGTGAATTAAAAACTGTCTTGAGTGTATGATTTTAAAAATGTGTGAATTAAATATGTATGATGTGTGAATTTAAAACTGTCATGAATGTATGATTATAAAAATGTGTGAATTAAACATTTTCATAAATATATTATTATAGAAATGTGTGAATTAAAAACTGTCTTGAGTGTATGATTTTAAAAATGTGTGAATTAAAAATGTATGAATTAAAAATTGTCAAAAAAGTATTATTATAGAAATGTGTGATGTGTGAATTAAAAATGTATGAATTAAAAATTGTCATGAATGTATGATTATAAAAATGTGTGAATTAAAAATTTTCATAAGTATATTATTATAGAAATGTGTGATTTAAAAACTGTCTTGAGTGTATGATTTTAAAAATGTGTGAACTAAAATTGTCATAAAATTGAAATGAAAAATTTTCTATTCTTAAAAATAATCATAGAATACACAGTTTGTGAGAAAAAAAAATTTAAAAAAGTGCCTTCATAAAAACACTTTTAATTAGTAATTTCAAGAATTGTTCCAAGTCCCGAGGTTCAAAAACAGAAAGTATTGTCTGCTCAAAAAACACACGTAACTTCCGATAATATTTTGGAAATATCTGTCGGAGGTCTTTTCACTATGCTTATCATGCTAGACCTTTTGGTAGTAAGACAAGAGGCAATATGTTTCATCATATGTTCTTTAACCAATAGCTGTTTGACAGACAAAACAGAAGCCATTTTTTATGAAAAGTATATTTCTTTCCATAATCCTAAATGAAGTCAGGGATGAGGGTGAAACACGAACTTCAGCATCAACGTGAAAATGGAACACGGCAAAAAAAGATTATGCCGTTTGGTGGAATTGGAAGGGTGCAGTTTGCTAAGATCTAATGGAATCTAATCTAATTACCACTTAATTAATACCAATGAAAATTTCACATTGCAAGAAACGCAACCAGAATATGTGAAAAGATGCATAATAATTTGAAAAATAAAATAATTTTAATAACTGACGTTATAAAATCAGTAAAAAACATTTGGATCGCTTCCACGTTTTATCACGCCAGCCTTATTCTCCATATATTACTCCTTCAGACTACCATTTGTGTCCATCGATGCTGTGCGACCTTTAAAACTTATGAGAAAATCACCAAACGGCTCAATAAATAGATTGTTTCGAAAAAGGAACAGTTCTGATATCATGGAACCCATTTGCTATCTGGAAGATGGACAAATATTATATCCTAAGCTTTGTCCCACGGTTTCACCAACGTACATTTATCTTAATTATGTTGCACTCTCTAAATGCTACCACTCCAATCGCGCAAACGACATCAGTCATCGAAATCAGATAAACAGTTAATAAATAAGCCAGTCTCTCTCTACCTTGCACCGGTTTAAGCAGTGTTCTCGGACTTCTGTAACATTTTTTATAACAGCTTTGCTTATATGAATCACAGCTTGATGACATATAGCCTGTAATCTTTTTCAAAGTACGCACTTTCGAAGACAAAAATATTTTTTACACAGGACCTGTAATTCCAATTTGCGCAAACAAAGAAATAAACAAACTTTTCTACTTTAGTATAGATTAGTATAATGTTTCATTATATACAACGGTGGGTTGTATACACCCGCCTAATATCACCCAGCATTCATTGCACTTTTTCCCACTAACTGGCAACGGCACCGTCATGACAAAAATGGAGCGAAGTGTATGAAGATAAATGAACTCATTTCTTTTCTGGATGTTAACGGAACAAAGATGGCTTTGTTTTCGTCATTCCATTACCAACGTCATTCAGGTATGTCTTAATGGTGCTTTTACTATACAGATACATATGCATTACTTAAATACATAACTACAGTAGTGTAAGATTTCGTAAGCATCTACCATCATCTCATAATATATTTTTTTTGGTAAATAATCATTTGGCAAACTTATTGCTATATGAACAATCTCTTCAACCAAAATAACAGTGCAATTATAAAGTTATAGCATAGGTAGACAACAAAAAATTATAATAACAAAATTAGCATAAGAACAGGATTCATGGATATCCTTCACCTATCTATTTACCTTAATATCGATAATTCCACGAAAATTATATTTTATGCACATACAACATGTGAATAACTAAAATTATCAGTTTTAAAGATTCATAGTAAAAAAAATTTAACTGTCCTTTTAAAAATAAACACAGCGTAAGTCATGACATAGGTACGAGCTTGTTTGCCACATCATTTATATACACAATATTTCAAATAATATTATAAATATGAAAGTTTCGATGGATGGATGTTTGTTAGTCTGTAACTCCGTAATTTTTAAATGGATCTATATGAAATTTGGCATACAAATTAATATATTTATAGACCTTAAATCTAAAGCAGTTTCCGAGTTCCATCGATCTTACGTTCATTAGGTTACTTAATCACCTAGTATTGTCTGTAAGGAAAATTCTGTAAGTCTGATTTTAGCACGTATCAACTCGTACTGTGTATCCTGATGATTTACATCCGAGTTTGTTTCTCAAGATATGTGTTTCAATCACGATGTTACTACAGAATGTAACAGGTTTTGAAAACATCAGAATGGAGATAAATAACAGTCTGAATTAAACATAAGCTACATTAGCATAATCTACACGATCACAATCACGGGCAGAAACCATTCTGTGAAAAATAATGGCATTACAGATATGTACTCGAAAAAAACCTTCTTTACCAAATAACAAGACCAGCACAAGCACAACCGCGCACAGCTTCCCCGTGTCGTACCAAGTCTGAGCGACCATCGCCCTCTGCACGCCAGCAAACTTTTGCGACATCATCTTCTTCGCATTCTTCACAAACTCCGCCTTCTCCTCCTCGTTCAGATCTTTATACTTCTCCATCACAGATGCAAATTTCGCCTTTACCGTACTCGTGAACTCGGTGTCAGGCATCTTTGCCATAATAGTGTTCAGCAGACCTGCTACGGACCTTTCACTCAAATCCTCTTTAAAATTACCCTCGTTAAATTCTGGTACGTCAGCCATTATATGACACGTCTCACCACGAAGTCACAATTAATATTTCACGCGTATTGCGGCAAACAAACTGAATACGTTCGGAATATAATGACACAGAAATGAGGATTTATCTAGAAGATAACTGCCTCCTATCTAAGCCTGATTGATTAAGTATATCTTATTATTATCTAGCGTTAACGTCTTAAAAGTACGTATGGATTTTGAAGTAGGCAATGTAGATAAATAACATATGTAACATAATAAATACATTGTTTAAGCAGGTTTGACGTTGGCAGTTTTAATCACAGGATAAAACATACATTAATTATTCAAACAATTAAGTAAATTAATTTACGGCGACATCTGTTTCTTTTATAAGCAATCGTTATAATCTCTGTACATTAAAACCTACTTTTATAATTCTCCACTAGATGTCGGTATTTACTTCTTATACTATTTTTAATAATGTTTTTAGAATAATAATGAATGCATTTACATCATTTACATTAAATATCAGACTCTAATGTATATCACTAAATATCAGACTGTAATGTTATGTCAGTAAATATCAGACTCTAATGTATATCACTAAATATCAGAATCCAATGTATATCACTAAATATCAGACTGTAATGTATGTCAGCAAATATCAGACTCTAATGTATGTCACTAAATATCAGAATCCAATGTATATCACTAAGTATCAGACCCTAATGTATGTCACTAAATATCAGACTTTAATGTATGTCACTAAGTATCAGACTCTAATGTATGTCACTAAATATCAGAATGTAATGTATGTCAGTAAATATCAGACTCTAATGTATATCACTAAATATCAGACTGTAATGTATGTCAGTAAATATCAGACTCTAATGTATGTCAGTAAATATCAGACTGTAATGTATGTCAGCAAATATCAGACTCTAATGTATGCCAATAAATATCAGACTCTAATGTATGTCACTAAGTATCAGACTCTAACGTATATCACTAAATATCAGACTCTAATGTATGTCACTAAATATGAGACTCTAATGTATGTCAGTAAATATCAGACTCTAATGTATATCACTAAATATCAGACTGTAATGTATGTCAGTAAATATCAGACTCTAATGTATGTCAGTAAATATCAGACTGTAATGTATGTCAGCAAATATCAGACTCTAATGTATGCCAATAAATATCAGACTCTAATGTATATCACTAAATATCAGACTGTAATGTATGTCAGCAAATATCAGACTCTAATGTATGCCAATAAATATCAGACTCTAATATATGTCACTAAGTATCAGACTCTAACGTATATCACTAAATATCAGACTCTAATGTATGTCACTAAATATGAGACTCTAATGTATGTCAGTAAATATCAGACTCTAATGTATATCACTAAATATCAGACTGTAATGTATGTCAGTAAATATCAGACTCTAATGTATGTCAGTAAATATCAGACTCTAATGTATGTCAGTAAATATCAGACTGTAATGGATGTCAGCAAATATCAGACTCTAATGTATGCCAATAAATATCAGACTCTAATGTATGTCACTAAATATCAGACTCTAATGTATGTCAATAAATATCAGACTCTAATGTATGTCACTAAATATGAGACTCTAATGTATGTCAGTAAATATCAGACTCTAATGTATATCACTAAATATCAGACTGTAATGTATGTCAGTAAATATCAGACTCTAATGTATGTCAGTAAATATCAGACTGTAATGTATGTCAGCAAATATCAGACTCTAATGTATGCCAATAAATATCAGACTCTAATGTATATCACTAAATATCAGACTGTAATGTATGTCAGCAAATATCAGACTCTAATGTATGCCAATAAATATCAGACTCTAATGTATCTAAGTATCAGACTCTAACGTATATCACTAAATATCAGACTCTAATGTATGTCACTAAATATGAGACTCTAATGTATGTCAGTAAATATCAGACTCTAATGTATATCACTAAATATCAGACTGTAATGTATGTCAGTAAATATCAGACTCTAATGTATGTCAGTAAATATCAGACTGTAATGTATGTCAGCAAATATCAGACTCTAATGTATGCCAATAAATATCAGACTCTAATGTATGTCACTAAATATCAGACTCTAATGTATGTCAATAAATATCAGACTCTAATGTATGTCACTAAATATGAGACTCTAATGTATGTCAGTAAATATCAGACTCTAATGTATATCACTAAATATCAGACTGTAATGTATGTCAGTAAATATCAGACTCTAATGTATGTCAGTAAATATCAGACTGTAATGTATGTCAGCAAATATCAGACTCTAATGTATGCCAATAAATATCAGACTCTAATGTATATCACTAAATATCAGACTGTAATGTATGTCAGTAAATATCAGACTCTAACGTATATCACTAAATATCAGACTGTAATGTATGTCAGTAAATATCAGACTCTAACGTATATCACTAAATATCAGACTGTAATGTATGTCAGTAAATATCAGACTCTAACGTATATCACTAAATATCAGACTCTAATGTATGTCAGCAAATATCAGACTCTAACGTATATCACTAAATATCAGACTGTAATGTATGTCAGTAAATATCAAACTCTAATGTATGTCACTAAATATCAGACTGTAATGTATGTCAGTAAATATCAGACTCTAATGTATATCACTAAATATCAGACTGTAATGTATGTCAGTAAATATCAGACTCTAATGTATGTCAGTAAATATCAGACTGTAATGTATGTCAGCAAATATCAGACTCTAATGTATGCCAATAAATATCAGACTCTAATGTATGTCACTAAATATCAGACTCTAATGTATGTCAATAAATATCAGACTCTAATGTATGTCAGCAAATATCAGACTCTAATGTATGCCAATAAATATCAGACTCTAATGTATGTCACTAAATATCAGACTCTAATGTATGTCAATAAATATCAGACTCTAATGTATGTCACTAAATATGACACTCTAATGTATGTCAGTAAATATCAGACTCTAATGTATATCACTAAATATCAGACTGTAATGTATGTCAGTAAATATCAGACTCTAATGTATGTCAGTAAATATCAGACTGTAATGTATGTCAGCAAATATCAGACTCTAATGTATGCCAATAAATATCAGACTCTAATGCATGTCGCTAAATATCAGACTCTAACGTATATCACTAAATATCAGACTGTAATGTATGTCAGTAAATATCAGACTCTAACATATATCACTAAATATCAGACTGTAATGTATGTCAGTAAATATCAGACTCTAACGTATATCACTAAATATCAGACTCTAATGTATGTCAGCAAATATCAGACTCTAACGTATATCACTAAATATCAGACTGTAATGTATGTCAGTAAATATCAGACTCTAATGTATGTCACTAAATATCAGACTGTAATGTATGTCAGTAAATATCAGACTCTAATGTATATCACTAAATATCAGACTGTAATGTATGTCAGTAAATATCAGACTCTAATGTATGTCAGTAAATATCAGACTGTAATGTATGTCAGCAAATATCAGACTCTAATGTATGCCAATAAATATCAGACTCTAATGTATGTCACTAAATATCAGACTCTAATGTATGTCAATAAATATCAGACTCTAATGTATGTCAGCAAATATCAGACTCTAATGTATGCCAATAAATATCAGACTCTAATGTATGTCACTAAATATCAGACTCTAATGTATGTCAATAAATATCAGACTCTAATGTATGTCACTAAATATGAGACTCTAATGTATGTCAGTAAATATCAGACTCTAATGTATATCACTAAATATCAGACTGTACTGTATGTCAGTAAATATCAGACTCTAATGTATGTCAGTAAATATCAGACTGTAATGTATGTCAGCAAATATCAGACTCTAATGTATGCCAATAAATATCAGACTCTAATGTATGTCGCTATATATCAGACTCTAACGTATATCACTAAATATCAGACTGTAATGTATGTCAGTAAATATCAGACTCTAACGTATATCACTAAATATCAGACTCTAATGTATGTCGCTAAATATCAGACTCTAACGTATATCACTAAATATCAGACTGTAATGTATGTCAGTAAATATCAGACTCTAACGTATATCACTAAATATCAGACTGTAATGTATGTCAGTAAATATCAGACTCTAACGTATATCACTAAATATCAGACTGTAATGTATGTCAGTAAATATCAGACTCTAATGTATATCACTAAATATCAGACTGTAATGTATGTCAGTAAATATCAGACTCTAATGTATGTCAGTAAATATCAGACTGTAATGTATGTCAGCAAATATCAGACTCTAATGTATGCCAATAAATATCAGACTCTAATGTATGTCGCTAAATATCAGACTCTAACGTATATCACTAAATATCAGACTGTAATGTATGTCAGTAAATATCAGACTCTAACGTATATCACTAAATATCAGACTGTAATGTATGTCAGCAAATATCAGACTCTAATGTATATCACTAAATATCAGACTGTAATGTATGTCAGCAAATATCAGACTCTAATGTATGCCAATAAATATCAGACTCTAATGTATGTCACTAAATATCAGACTCTAATGTATGTCAATAAATATCAGACTCTAATGTATGTCAATAAATATCAGACTCTAATGTATGTCACTAAATATGAGACTCTAATGTACGTCAATAAATATGAGACTCTAATGTATGTCACTAAATATGAGATTCTAATGTAGGGTACATTAGAGTCTGATCTCCAAGAGGAGAAAGTTTGAAAATCAAGAAATGTGCTACGTGAGGCATAGAAAAGCAGATAGAATTACTATTTTACAAGACTTGCCAAGGAATAAACTCTAAAAATAAACTAAATTCAAGATTAGCAATTCTACATAGACAAGCTTTGCATCATTTCCTTTAAGGAAATGTAATTCAATTTATAATTTTTTCTGAAAGCCAGTTCCATGGTTGCATATACCCATCTAATATTACGCAGCCACCATTGCATTTTTTCCACTAGCCAGCAATGGTGCCAGTACGACAAAAATAGAAGCAAATTGTATGAAGATAAATGAATGCATTCTTTTTCTAGATGGTAATGGAACGAAGAGGTATTTGCCTTCGTCATGCCATTGCAATGTCATCCAATGGTGTTTCTAACCGGTGTATTATTATACAGATATACATATGTTACTTAATTACATAACTACAGTAGTGTAAGGGTACGTAAGCAACTACGAAGGCAGTATAATTCTTCATAATAATAATTTTTTTTATTAATAATCACTTGACAAACTTGTTGTTATAGAAGCAATTTCTTCCAGGCAACTAAAATTGCAGTGAAATTATAGTCATAGAACGAATAGAAAGCAAAGAATGATAATAACAAAATATGACAAATTTTTTGAAAAAAAAAAACAGAAAATAATCTGGTTTAAATATGTCATGAGAGAATTGGGAGCAGAAATAGATAGGAAAGAAAGGAGATGCACTAATGAAGAGGAATATAAAAAGACAACGAATGTGGAAAGTTCGCGACGGTATAATTTTTTTGGAACGGATTTCTGAATTCTGAATGGATGGTAAAAGTCTGTTATTGGAATAGAGTTTGTTGCATAACTTGGCAGCAAGAACAGTGAATGAATATTCACAAAAAGAAGCAGTAAGTTTGAGGATAAGGAGCGAGAGAAACTTTTCATTACGTGTACCCGGGCAATGAACAAAACAGGCTATGAAAATGGGATCGGTTAAGACTCTCTGTACACCTGAGCTGTGATCTAAACTCTAAAAATGTAATGAATATATAAATGTTTAAGCGTTGAAGTTTGTTAAGCAATAAAGAATCTTACGCAAAGCTAATTGAAGATGGCGGCACAGAAGTAAGACGTAAATAAAACTAGCTATCAAAAAACGGTAAATTTTTGTGCCATGTAAAATTGAAGATAAAATATGGCGAAAAATTACGGATATTTAACAATATTAGAATTAAAAAATCAAAATAAAATGAATGCTCTGAACAACCGGGGCCTTGTTTCGTTGTCTTAAAGTTATTGCGAAGTACAGCTACTTCCCACAGCTTCCGACGTGTTTGTCCTTAGGGTATAAATTAACTTTCAACTGCCACAACTGCACATCACTGATGCATGCATATTTATTATAAATCGAGACGTAATCTTCGAAAAAGCAATGAAATTCAATACTTCTCAAGACAGACGTATATAAATTACGTATATAAATTTAATCTTCTGGTGACATAGTTCAAATATAGCAATTGTTACCAAGGAAATGTGACATACCAAGTTAAGAATGGGTGATGACAAAATAATGCAGAATCAGATAATTGTATGTTTATATAAAATTTAATGAGAATAGTGTTGCATGCACCCAATACCAATACCAGTACATTCAATGATTACTACAAAGTCAATAAATAAGACACGAACTTAAAAAAAAAATAAAAAAATTGCAAATATCCAAAATTATAGAACTGTTTCTGCTGAATAATTTCTAAGTAAATTTATTTTGATTTTAGAAACTTTCAATATTAAGGACATAAGTATAGAAAAATTTCTTTTTGTTTAACACATGTATCAGTAAGCCTCAAAATGTTACCAAAAACAAAATTATAGAAAATACTGGTCAAATAATTGAAAATGTTGAACAATTTCAATAATAGAATTGCAAAAAAACAGTAAATGTTAAACATTATTAATAATAGAAATGCAAAAAGAATATAGTTTTGCGTCTTCTGCCAAAAGTCGCAAATTTAAAAATTTTAATAATTTGTTGTTCATTTTAAACGAGAGCGCACCACCACGTTAAGGACCACTTCAGAGAAAAACGAATTAACACTCAACTTTTAGAAGTTACCTTCCACGGACAAAACACCAGGCATGCATCAATTTTTTTACAAATTTTTAAAAATCTACCATTGTTTTTTTATATATTAGTTTAGAATTAGGATGTACACAAAGAAATAAACAAATATAACAAAAAAGACAAAACACCAGTAAATGGATTCAGTTGGAGACACTTTAGCCAACTGTTCAAAACCTGATATGCAGGGTACAGTAGACAAGTGTTATAGCACGACAGTTTCAAAGATATTTTTTATAGAAACTTGTCTCCAATTATTGTTTAATGGCCTGGCTCAACAGTCAACAAAAGCGAAAAGGATGCGGACGACGGCACCAGAGACATTACCACTGAAACAGACCCATCCCACACACCACAGTAACACGAAACGAGCAAAACCCATAGGAAACTCAACGTCTTACACATCAAATTAAAGAGCAGTGCTGCAAACACAAATGCTGCAATATTCAAGGGCGTAAACAGGTCGGCGGAGCCCCTAGCTCCCCCCATTATCTGCCTCAAAAATGCCGCTCGTTGCTCCTCGGTTAGATCCATGCCATCCAGCAAACTCTCTAGTTTATCCGAAGAGGGAATTTCATCTTCCAGGCTGGCATCCGTGAAATCAATGTTGGGATCAAACTCCATGCTTCTTCTAGAAGGTGGGATTTTGTTATTTATTTTATCAATTTGGTATCATTATGGTCAATTTGTTAATTCTGTAATTTAGCTAATTCATATATGACAATAAAGAGATACGTTATAATTAAATAAAGAATAATTGGATATAAAAACAACGTAATGAGACCCGTAAATATCTACTCCCGCCAAACATTATCAAGAATTTTCACATGTGGATCATGGCACTATGGTTTAACCAGTAATTAACAGTATATGCACAATATTGCCTCATGAAAGAGATGCCATATGAAAAGGATATGCACAATATAGGCTCAAGAAAGAGATGCTATATGAAAAGCATATGCACAATATTGCCTCATGAAAAAGACGCCGTATGAACAGAATATGCAAAATATTGCCCGTGAAAGAGATGCCACATGAAAAGCATATGCACAATATTGGCTCATGAAAAAGACGCGACTCCTGTTTTATTTATTTATTTATTAGTTTTTTTTATTATTTCTTAATTTTTTTAAATTGTATATTTTCATTTTTTTTATTTTTTAAGTAGACATAATACTACATCAAGTAGAAATAACACTACATCAGGTAGTGTCATTTAATTGTGAACAATGAATTTCTACAAAATTAACGCCAAATATACTCAATAAATACCCATTAATAAATTCTTTGTAAAAAATTCTATACGATTAGGAAGTAAGCGAAAATTGGATTATGAGGAAAAGCGAAAGCTATATTTCAGATTTACAGTATCAATATGGATTTGACCGCTACAAAACGAAGCACAGTAAAAAAGTAACACCTAAAAGTACGTGCGAGATAGGAAATGTTTAATAAAGTAAAGTAACGAAAATATATTAAAAAAATACTCATAATTATTACGCCTTGACTGAACATGGATTAGTAGAAAAAATCATACATTTTTTGTCAATTAATACAATTTAATTTCATATACGTCACATTTAAATAAGATTAAAAAAGGATATAGAAAAAATAAAGCCGATCATACCTCGTGAACGGTCCGTGCGATTACTGATAAACACAACAGGGGCAAAACATCAACGCGACTGCCACGTAAAAGAGGCAAAGCACAAAGCGATAAATAGTTTTTTTAGCTATCTATTATTAAGTAACACTCCAAACATAAGTAACATTGAGACATAGGGTGATTCCATCTTTGATTTAATACTTTGCATCGGCTCATAATAGATAATTTTGGGAAGACTGCCTAATCACGTTTAGTTACGTAATTAAATATTTTGTTATTTTGTAGCTCTATTTTTCAAACGCTGTGTGTTATCTATCTAACTATCAGCGATGAAATATATTTAGATAAGATTTGGCACAAAGGTTACTGGTTATTATTTAACAATGGTATTACTCTATTAATTAAGGGTGACTTACTTTGGAAACTTGCAACCGACTAAGGGTTCTTAAGGTGATACTTAATAAGCAACTATATGTAAAAAGTTCTTAACCCTAGGTCGGTTGCAAGTTTCCAAAGCACAGCTTGCAGAAAAACGTAAATATTTCTAACAGTAATTGCATGAACGAGATGAAAGTTCGTCTACCTTTTTTAAGACAAGTCAGTGCAACAATTACCATTTGGAGTATTTATTTTAATATAATCTCTTGAAAAATAATAAATAAAATAAGTTAATTATTGAATATATTTGGCGTTAATTTTGTAGAAATTCATTATTCACAATTAAATGAAACTACGTGATGTAGTAATATTTCTACTTTCTTTAATTGCTTTATCACGACCTACACTTCGTTGTATTACAACATCTGCAGGTGGGATATTAGCAAAGATCTTTGCTAACAGCCCACCTGAAGATGTTGTAATACAACATAACCTAGGTCGTGGTAAAGAACTTAAAGGAAGTTGAAATAATACTACATCACGTAGTTTCATTTAATTGTGAAAATAAGTTAGGACGAAGTATAATCCCACTTTTGTCAGCCAAAGGATGTGACCGTGTCTTAACAGTACATCATTTGGATTCTTCGATAAATGTTGGTCTTTCTGCCCGTTTCTAATCAGCCTCTATATGTAAGACAATCTTTATCATTGACACATATGTAAATATAACTTATCAGAGTAGTTACCGGTGAACTGACCTTAAATTGATTAGTTTGTTAAGCCACGTTTCACTGATAATAGATGGAGCACCATGTGTATTCTAGCGAAATTTATGATGGTCAAAAATATTTCTTTTAAAAGGGTGCCATGTTTATATATATAATATAATAAATGGTAAATTATAGACAGTGGGCAATATATTTACATTGTAAAAAATTAATATTTGTAAATAGTTTAACAGTATATCTGTTAATAGTTTAATAGTATGCCATATGTGTAAATAGATTAACAGTATGTCTGTTAGTAGTTTAACAGTATGTCTGTTAATAGTTTAACAGTATACTTTATGTGTAAATAGTTTAACAGTATGCTCTATGTGTAATAGTTAAACAGTATGCTGTACGTGTAAAAAGTTTAACAGTATGTCTGTTAAAGTTTAACAGTATACTTTATGTGTAAATAGTTTAACAGTATGTCTGTTAATAGTTTAACAGTATGCTGCATGTGTAATAATTAAACAGTATGCTGTATGTGTAAATAGTTTAACAGTATGTCTGTTAAAGTTTAACAGTATACTTTATGTGTAAATAGTTTAACAGTATGTCTGTTAATAGTTTAACAGTATGCTGCATGTGTAATAATTAAACAGTATGCTGTATGTGTAAATAGTTTAACAGTATGTCTGTTAAAGTTTAACAGTATACTTTATGTGTAAATAGTTTAACAGTATGTCTGTTAATAGTTTAACAGTATACTTTATGTATAAATAGTTTAATAGTATGTTTGTTAATAGTTTAACAGTATACACTTTATGTGTAAATAGTTTAACAGTATGTCTGTTAATAGTTTAACAGTATGCTGCATGTGTAATAATTAAACAGTATGCTGTACGTGTAAATAGTTTAACAGTATGTCTTTTAATAGTTTAACAGTATACTTTATGTGTAAATAGTTTAACAGTATGTCTGTTAATAGTTTAACAGTATACACTTTATGTGTAAATAGTTTAACAATATGCTGCATGTGTAATAGTTAAACATTATGCTGTATGTGTAAATAGTTTAACATTATGTCTGTTAATAGTTTAACAGTATACTTTATGTGTAAATAGTTTAACAGTATGCTGCATGTGTAGTAATTAAACAGTATGCTGTACGTGTAAATAGTTTAACAGTATGTCTGTTAATAGTTTAACAGTATACTTTACGTGTAAATAGTTTAACAGTATGTCTGTTAATAGATTAACAGTATGCTGCATGTGTAATAATTAAACAGTATGCTGCATGTGTAATAATTAAACAGTATGCTGTACGTGTAAATAGTTTAACAGTATGTCTGTTAAAGTTTAACAGTATACTTTATGTGTAAATAGTTTAACAGTATGTCTGTTAATAGTTTAACAGTATGCTGCATGTGTAATAATTAAACAGTATGCTGTATGTGTAAATAGTTTAACAGTATGTCTGTGAAAGTTTAACAGTATACTTTATGTGTAAATAGTTTAACAGTATGTCTGTTAATAGTTTCAACAGTATGCTGCATGTGTAATAATTAAACAGTATGCTGTACGTGTAAATAGTTTAACAGTATGTCTGTTAATAGTTTAACAGTATACTTTATGTGTAAATAGTTTAACAGTATGTCTGTTAATAGTTTAACAGTATACACTTTATGTGTAAATAGTTTAACATTATGTCTGTTAATAGTTTAACAGTATACTTTATGTGTAAGTAGTTTAACAGTATGCTGCATGTGTAATAATTAAACAGTATGCTGTACGTGTAAATAGTTTAACAGTATGTCTGTTAATAGTTTAACAGTATACTTTACGTGTAAATAGATTAACAGTATGTCTGTTAATAGTTTAACAGTATACTTTATGTGTAAATAGTTTAACAGTATGCTCTATGTGTAATAGTTAAACAGTATGCTGTACGTGTAAATAGATTAACAGTATGTCTGTTAATAGTTTAACAGTATACTTTATGTGTAAATAGATTAACAGTATGTCTGTTAATAGTTAACAGTATACTTTATGTGTAAATAGTTTAACAGTATGCTCTATGTGTAATAGTTAAACAGTATGCTGTACGTGTAAATAGTTTAACAGTATGTCTGTTAATAGTTTAACAGTATACTTTATGTGTAAATAGATTAACAGTATGTCTGTTAATAGTTTAACAGTATACTTTATGTGTAAATAGATTAACAGTATGTCTGTTAATAGTTTAACAGTATACTTTATGTGTAAATAGTTTAACAGTATGCTCTATGTGTAATAGTTAAACAGTATGCTGTACATGTAAATAGTTTAACAGTATGTCTGTTAATAGTTTAACAGTATACTTTATGTATAAATAGTTTAATAGTATGTTTGTTAATAGTTTAACAGTATACACTTTATGTGTAAATAGTTTAACAGTATGTCTGTTAATAGTTTAACAGTATACACTTTATGTGTAAATAGTTTAACATTATGTCTGTTAATAGTTTAACAGTATACTTTATGTGTAAATAGTTTAACAGTATGCTGCATGTGTAATAATTAAACAGTATGCTGTACGAGTAAATAGTTTAACAGTATGTCTGTTAAAGTTTAACAGTATACTTTATGTGTAAATAGTTTAACAGTATGTCTGTTAATAGTTTAACAGTATACTTTATGTATAAATAGTTTAATAGTATGTTTGTTAATAGTTTAACAGTATAGACTTTATGTGTAAATAGTTTAACAGTATGTCTGTTAATAGTTTAACAGTATACACTTTATGTGTAAATAGTTTAACATTATGTGTGTTAATAGTTTAACAGTATACTTTATGTGTAAATAGTTTAACAGTATGCTGCATGTGTAATAATTAAACAGTATGCTGTACGTGTAAATAGTTTAACAATATGTCTGTTAATAGTTTAACAGTATACTTTACGTGTAAATAGTTTAACAGTATGTCTGTTAATAGTTTAATAGTATACACTTTATGTGTAAATAGTTTGACAGTATGCTACATGTGTAATAGTTAAACAGTATGCTGTACGTTTAAATTGTTTAACAGTATGTCTGTTAATAGTTTAGCAGTATACTTTATGTGTAAATAGTTTAACAGTATGCTACATGTGTAATAGTTAAACAGTATGCTGTACGTGTAGATAGTTTAACAGTATGTCTATTAATAGTTTAACAGTATACTTTATGTGTAAATAGTTTAACAGTATGCACACTTAAATGTTTATAAGTGCCTAAATGTTAACGGAACCCTTGTAGTGTTAATTTTACTCGCATTTGACAGGTTTTATTTAGCAAAAAAATGCTGTTTTCCTATTAATTCAGATAGGTTTCTAACTCAAAAACTGAATAGGTTACAGACTTCAATTTCGGAAATATTACATATAATTTTTAGAACCAAAACTAAAAGTCGCATTTAAATTTATGTACAATTTCATTGCAAGCATGTCGGGATATTGTTGAAGGAAACTTTTTGTGTAAACATTTTTTTTTTCTTTTAGAAGAGAACAAGAATTGTTTTTTTATTAAAAAATTTGTTCATTGAAATATAACAATAAATGAGAATGTAAAAGTTGGCATTTTTAGACCTAATTTCTTATCGGGTTTATCTAGATAACCTTGATGTCAAGGCACATGGGACTCCTGGTCAGCACTGTAAATAACTTTTATTTAAACAACAAATAGTAAGATTACATTTAACTACTATATTTAGTAAGTTACGAGTAATATGAACATAAGTTTTTTTTTATAACGGTGCTCTTTATTATCTCTTCAGAATATAATGTGTCGTTACCGTGGTGTGTTGGGTTGATCACAAAACATACGGCCGCTCATCAAACAGAACTTGTGAAGTCTAACCTTACGAGGCTCTGGCAACCATTTTTCCATATGAGATCTTCTTCATCTCATGTGGATACAACAACAACAAAATATAATGTAAATGAGTATACTTTGTACCCATATCACACTGTTTAAATCAAAGTATATTTATCTACCGTACGTAAACCGTATGCAAGTTTGTATAATATTGAGTAAGAACTCTCGTAGTGCAAGCCTGACCAACACTTGACTGTTAATATGTCTTGCCTTTAAACAACATTTTTTTTATCCTACAGAGTGATATCAGTCATTAAAAAAAAATTTATTAGCAGCCACATATTATTTATCTACAAAAATGAATTGGTTACCTCCAAAATTGGATAATCACTCAAAAAATTGATAAAGTTTCTCATATGGAATAAACAAGTCAATTGACATCTTTAAACGAAGACAAATATAAAAAACCTGTCAAGTACGAGTAGAGCTCGCATTACGAGGGTTCCGTACACATTTAGGCATTTATATAATATTTAATGGTACATAGTATTTCTAATAAACTATTTACAAAATGCAAATTTTTCACAATGTAAATGCATTGCTACTATCTCTTTCACAAGCGTATATTAAAAATAAAATGTATGATTCTATATAGAATCAGATATCCTGCAAGACATCCCATTATGTCAATTTTTAAAATCATAGGTCGATCAGAAGTACCCTATAGGTTATGATGATCAGTGAGAAAAACTATGGTAAAATTAGAGAAAAAATTTTAAAGGGCCGTATCTGTTTGTGCCATGAATAAAAGGTGAAAATTTAAAAAATTTAAAGTAATATTACATACTCCTCAGTAAACAATATGAATTTAAACTTGATATTTCAAGCCGTTATTGAAAAAGGGGTTTTCACAGAAAGACGGCTAACCAAGTCATCCTATAAGGGTTCCGTTTTTTATTTTGAGTTTTGAGGGAAGAAACCCTATAAAAAGGCCTGATATTTTTGTCTTCAATAGTATTCAATAATTGTTTAATACTATTTAATTAAACAGGTTTAAAAATTGTACAAAAATTAATACTCAAATAATCAAAGATATTTCTATGTATAAATCGGATAAAATATCTTATGTAAGCGAATAAGTGGCGGATTTCCTTATTGAAATATTGGAACAGTTCTGCTATTATCAAAGATCAAGGTTTTTTAAATTAATTCCATGAGAAAATAATTTGGAATCTATATATTATCAAAATTAGAAACAAAAATTAAAGTATTTAATTTAAGTGGGATCATGCTCCATTAGATGGCGCTAATTATACAAGTACATAGTGCAAATTAAAACATCAAACATTCTAATATAATTGCTGCATGTATACTCTGTGAGGTTGTCTAGATATCATTATATAAATAGGCGAAAGCAAAACAGTTAAGTACCATTTTCGCCTCTGCCAACCAATTTTTTTTCTTTTCTTTGTTTGGTAGCTATTGACGAGCTTTACTGTTATTAATAAAAAAATTTTGGAAAATTTATATATGTTTTCCTCAAATTTTCAATAATGATATTATTTAAATAGGCAAAGGCAAAATAGTTAAGTACCATTTTCTCCGCTGTCAATTGATTTTCTTTTTATTTTGTTTTCTCCTCTGTTTGTCTACTGATTTTCTCTTTTTTGTTTGGTAGCTATTGACGAGCTTTAGTGTTATCAATAAAAATATTTTGGAAAATTCGTATATATTCCTCAAATTTTCAATAATATTTATGGCCAAATTTCGATCACTTCGCGAAAACACTAGTAAGATATAAAACGATGTAGCTATATGCCTGCATGTCATAAAGAAATTGAAACTGTAATTTCTGATCACCTACAAATTTCCGCAACACTTAAGTATGGCTCGGAGGACATGGAGCAAAACGAGCACCAGTCGCTGGACTGCCGTTTATGTTTGTCTATCTTTTATGTTTATTTTTTGCTTAAACTTTGTACACATTTTCTTACCTATCTACCTACATATAGACTATCTACTTACTTTCTTGCTTATGTCAAGATAAGTCACATGAGTTCAAACGCCATGAGGTATTCCTCCCCATTGAGAATTTCTCACCATTTTCGGTTGTTTCGTTAGACTTAAGCCACTACTTTTTACCAAAGGTCTCGTATGAAAAGTCAAACAATACCATAGTCGGTAAACCTTCCCTTAACCGATAATGAGTCTCTGTCAGCACCTGCGAGAAAGCAGCCTATGAAAATATCCTAGCCATTATCTGTGACCAAAGGACTCATCAAGATAAGTCCAAAGAACTCGATTTCTACGAAATTACTTCACTTTATTGTCACTACTACTTTTTGGTTATATTATCAGTATTTTAGCCACTACGTGTGACAAAAGAACTAATTAAGATAATGCAAAAAAACCCAAACTCTACGAAATTACTCTTCACCGTTGAGGATCTCTGTCACCATCATTCAACTCCATCATCAAACTCTATCCACTATTTGAGACCAAACGACTCATTAATAAAAGATAATCAAGTGCAATCAATATGAATCTACTCTAAACTGTCTTCCGGGCCCATTTTCAGGTCACTATTTGTGACCAAAATTTTCCTTAATCTATCCAAAACACTATGCACTCCTTCGTCACGACAACTGTCGAACTAACGGTACAATTCCGATCGAAATCCAATAAAAAACAAGTACAGGTAGCCAATAAATTGACCGATTCCTTGAAGTTACAGTTTCCATCGACTAATATTATTGCAATTATAATGAAAAGGGAATCACATTCGGATGTTAGTATATATATATATATATGTATATATGCTGTATACTTGTAAATAGTGTGGTCGCACATAATAGCCTGGGATAATAAAATGACACCAAAGGGGCAGAAATATAACCAATTAAGATTCTGAATAAATGCAAGACTCGGGTGCCCCCTCTTCTCGCTTGTACAAAGTTATAACCAACCATGTCTAAAATGAAAACCAAGGGATACGTTTAAGGATGGTATCCTCTACTTTTACTGCCAACACATTTACTGCCAATGACAAGGATAAGGAGTTAAATCTGGAGAGCAGGGAAATCATATCTGAATCATTAAAAAATCCTGTCACTTTTTAGTTTGTTATACACACTTTTTTTGTACGCAAATAGATCACTATAGCACTCGGTCTTAATAACTCACTTCACGCATAAACACGCAGTAGGACATAAAAAACAGTTCGAAATTAAACGAAACGGCTAACGAAAAATTCGGAGTAACACTGACACGATGATGATAAGTGCACTGAGCAACAGCAACAATAAGCTGCATCTCAAGGCCCCACTCCCACTCACAGTATGCTTGTACCTTGGTAAAAGGCAAAAGAAACAATAGAGCGTACGTGACTAGTGAAACACAAGTTTTTACAATTTGCTTGAACTCAGCATGCAATAGCACATGATCGGCCGCTATTTTAAAGCTAACGCTACTGGCGGCACACAATATCACACGGTTGACAATGAATGTATTAAAGAAGAGAAATTGAAATGAAGTACCTCACATGAGTCTAAATAACTCAGTTTGTTTCCAATTTAATACAGGTTAAGAAGAGTCTTAATACATTTTAATTTCATAAAATTTGACATGACAGACTCAAGTTTCCCGAATGCTGTCTTCATCAGCAATCATGTGATAATATCAATTGGTAATTTCGCTCTACTATTAGATTATAAATTATACTAACATACGTCACTTAACTAACACATGTCGTTATACTAACGTACACGTGAAACTGTAAATCCTTAAGATTGGTAGCTACGTATTGAATCAGAGTGTCTGCATGTGCGTATTAAAGCAATTACACTCAATCAGTTGTGGTTACATAAAAACGCATTTTCCGGATAAGCTGTCATTAGCATAAAACTTATCCTCCATCACTCTCGCACAATCAATTGACTATCTATTTACTACCTGATCTGCTTTCTATTCATCAACCATATCGTTTTGCACTAGCTCAAAAAATAGAGAAGACAGAAGTGCAAGGATCCCTCCATCACTCTTGCAGAATGAACTGACTATTTAGTACATGATCTGCCTTCTATATGTCAACCGTATCGTATTGCACTAGCTCAAAGAATAGAGAAGACAGAAGTGCAAGGATGGCTCATCACTCTCATACAATTAATGGACTATCTATTTAGTACATGATCTGCATTCTATACATCAACCGTATCGTATTGCACTAGCTCAAAGAATAGAGAAGACAGAAGTGCAAGGATGGCTCATCACTCTCATACAATTAATCAACTATCTATTTAGTACATGATCTGCATTCTATACATCAACCGTATCGTATTGCACTAGCTCAAAGAATAGAGAAGACAGAAGTGCAAGGATGGCTCATCACTCTCATACAATTAATCAACTATCTATTTAGTACATGATCTGCATTCTATACATCAACCGTATCGTATTGCACTAGCTCAAAGAATAGAGAAGACAGAAGTGCAAGGATGGCTCATCACTCTCATACAATTAATCGACTATCTATTTAGTATATGATCTGCATTCTATATGTCAACCGTATCGTATTGCACTAGCTCAAAGAATAGAGAAGACAGAAGTGCAAGGATGGCTCATCACTCTCATACAATTAATGGACTATCTATTTAGTATATGATCTGCATTCTATATGTCAACCGTATCGTATTGCACTAGCTCAAAGAATAGAGAAGACAGAAGTGCAAGGATGGCTCATCACTCTCATACAATTAATCAACTATCTATTTAGTACATGATCTGCATTCTATACATCAACCGTATCGTATTGCACTAGCTCAAAGAATAGAGAAGACAGAAGTGCAAGGATGGCTCATCACTCTCATACAATTAATCAACTATCTATTTAGTACATGATCTGCATTCTATACATCAACCGTATCGTATTGCACTAGCTCAAAGAATAGAGAAGACAGAAGTGCAAGGATGGCTCATCACTCTCATACAATTAATCGACTATCTATTTAGTATATGATCTGCATTCTATATGTCAACCGTATCGTATTGCACTAGCTCAAAGAATAGAGAAGACAGAAGTGCAAGGATGGCTCATCACTCTCATACAATTAATGGACTATCTATTTAGTATATGATCTGCATTCTATATGTCAACCGTATCGTATTGCACTAGCTCAAAGAATAGAGAAGACAGAAGTGCAAGGATGGCTCATCACTCTCATACAATTAATCAACTATCTATTTAGTACATGATCTGCATTCTATACATCAACCGTATCGTATTGCACTAGCTCAAAGAATAGAGAAGACAGAAGTGCAAGGATGGCTCATCACTCTCATACAATTAATCAACTATCTATTTAGTACATGATCTGCATTCTATACATCAACCGTATCGTATTGCACTAGCTCAAAGAATAGAGAAGACAGAAGTGCAAGGATCCCTCCATCACTCTTGCAGAATGAACTGACTATTTAGTACATGATCTGCCTTCTATATGTCAACCGTATCGTATTGCACTAGCTCAAAGAATAGAGAAGACAGAAGTGCAAGGATGGCTCATCACTCTCATACAATTAATGGACTATCTATTTAGTACATGATCTGCATTCTATACATCAACCGTATCGTATTGCACTAGCTCAAAGAATAGAGAAGACAGAAGTGCAAGGATGGCTCATCACTCTCATACAATTAATCAACTATCTATTTAGTACATGATCTGCATTCTATACATCAACCGTATCGTATTGCACTAGCTCAAAGAATAGAGAAGACAGAAGTGCAAGGATGGCTCATCACTCTCATACAATTAATCAACTATCTATTTAGTACATGATCTGCATTCTATACATCAACCGTATCGTATTGCACTAGCTCAAAGAATAGAGAAGACAGAAGTGCAAGGATGGCTCATCACTCTCATACAATTAATCGACTATCTATTTAGTATATGATCTGCATTCTATATGTCAACCGTATCGTATTGCACTAGCTCAAAGAATAGAGAAGACAGAAGTGCAAGGATGGCTCATCACTCTCATACAATTAATGGACTATCTATTTAGTACATGATCTGCATTCTATACATCAACCGTATCGTATTGCACTAGCTCAAAGAATAGAGAAGACAGAAGTGCAAGGATGGCTCATCACTCTCATACAATTAATCAACTATCTATTTAGTACATGATCTGCATTCTATACATCAACCGTATCGTATTGCACTAGCTCAAAGAATAGAGAAGACAGAAGTGCAAGGATGGCTCATCACTCTCATACAATTAATCGACTATCTATTTAGTATATGATCTGCATTCTATATGTCAACCGTATCGTATTGCACTAGCTCAAAGAATAGAGAAGACAGAAGTGCAAGGATGGCTCATCACTCTCATACAATTAATGGACTATCTATTTAGTACATGATCTGCATTCTATACATCAACCGTATCGTATTGCACTAGCTCAAAGAATAGAGAAGACAGAAGTGCAAGGATGGCTCATCACTCTCATACAATTAATGGACTATCTATTTAGTACATGATCTGCATTCTATATATCAACCGTATCGTATTGCACTAGCTCAAAGAATAGAGAAGACAGAAGTGCAAGGATGGCTCATCACTCTCATACAATTAATGGACTATCTATTTAGTACATGATCTGCATTCTATACATCAACCGTATCGTATTGCACTAGCTCAAAGAATAGAGAAGACAGAAGTGCAAGGATGGCTCATCACTCTCATACAATTAATCGACTATCTATTTAGTATATGATCTGCATTCTATATGTCAACCGTATCGTATTGCACTAGCTCAAAGAATAGAGAAGACAGAAGTGCAAGGATGGCTCATCACTCTCATACAATTAATGGACTATCTATTTAGTATATGATCTGCATTCTATATGTCAACCGTATCGTATTGCACTAGCTCAAAGAATAGAGAAGACAGAAGTGCAAGGATGGCTCATCACTCTCATACAATTAATCAACTATCTATTTAGTACATGATCTGCATTCTATACATCAACCGTATCGTATTGCACTAGCTCAAAGAATAGAGAAGACAGAAGTGCAAGGATGGCTCATCACTCTCATACAATTAATCAACTATCTATTTAGTACATGATCTGCATTCTATACATCAACCGTATCGCATTGCACTAGCTCAAAGAATAGAGAAGACAGAAGTGCAAGGATGGCTCATCACTCTCATACAATTAATCAACTATCTATTTAGTATATGATCTGCATTCTATATGTCAACCGTATCGTTTTCCACTAGCTCAAAGAATAGAGAAGACAGAAGTGCAAGGATGGCTCATCACTCTCATACAATTAATGGACTATCTATTTAGTATATGATCTGCATTCTATATGTCAACCGTATCGTATTGCACTAGCTCAAAGAATAGAGAAGACAGAAGTGCAAGGATGGCTCATCACTCTCATACAATTAATGGACTATCTATTTAGTACATGATCTGCCTTCTATATGTCAACCGTATCGTATTGCACTAGCTCAAAGAATAGAGAAGACAGAAGTGCAAGGATGGCTCATCACTCTCATACAATTAATGGACTATCTATTTAGTACATGATCTGCATTCTATACATCAACCGTATCGTATTGCACTAGCTCAAAGAATAGAGAAGACAGAAGTGCAAGGATGGCTCATCACTCTCATACAATTAATCAACTATCTATTTAGTACATGATCTGCATTCTATACATCAACCGTATCGTATTGCACTAGCTCAAAGAATAGAGAAGACAGAAGTGCAAGGATGGCTCATCACTCTCATACAATTAATCAACTATCTATTTAGTACATGATCTGCATTCTATACATCAACCGTATCGTATTGCACTAGCTCAAAGAATAGAGAAGACAGAAGTGCAAGGATGGCTCATCACTCTCATACAATTAATCAACTATCTATTTAGTACATGATCTGCATTCTATACATCAACCGTATCGTATTGCACTAGCTCAAAGAATAGAGAAGACAGAAGTGCAAGGATGGCTCATCACTCTCATACAATTAATCAACTATCTATTTAGTATATGATCTGCATTCTATATGTCAACCGTATCGTTTTCCACTAGCTCAAAGAATAGAGAAGACAGAAGTGCAAGGATGGCTCATCACTCTCATACAATTAATGGACTATCTATTTAGTATATGATCTGCATTCTATATGTCAACCGTATCGTTTTCCACTAGCTCAAAGAATAGAGAAGACAGAAGTGCAAGGATGGCTCATCACTCTCATACAATTAATCAACTATCTATTTAGTATATGATCTGCATTCTATATGTCAACCGTATCGTATTGCACTAGCTCAAAGAATAGAGAAGATATAAGTGCAAGGACCACTCTTTCACTCTCATACAATTAATCGACTATCTATTTAGTATATGATCAGCATTTTATATGTCAACCGTATCGTATTGCACTAGCTCAAAGAATAGAGAAGACAGAAGTGCAAGGATGGCTCATCACTCTCATACAATTAATCAACTATCTATTTAGTATATGATCTGCATTCTATATGTCAACCGTATCGTATTGCACTAGCTCAAAGAATAGAGAAGACAGAAGTGCAAGGATGGCTCATCACTCTCATACAATTAATGGACTATCTATTTAGTATATGATCTGCATTCTATATGTCAACCGTATCGTTTTCCACTAGCTCAAAGAATAGAGAAGACAGAAGTGCAAGGATGGCTCATCACTCTCATACAATTAATGGACTATCTATTTAGTATATGATCTGCATTCTATACGTCAACCGTATCGTATTGCACTAGCTCAAAGAATAGAGAAGACAGAAGTGCAAGGATGGCTCATCACTCTCATACAATTAATCAACTATCTATTTAGTACATGATCTGCATTCTATATGTCAACCGTATCACATTGCACTAGCTCAAAGAATAGAGAAGACAGAAGTGCAAGGATGGCTCATCACTCTCATACAATTAATGGACTATCTATTTAGTATATGATCTGCATTCTATATGTCAACCGTATCGTTTTGCACTAGCTCAAAGAATAGAGAAGACAGAAGTGCAAGGATGGCTCATCACTCTCATACAATTAATCAACTATCTATTTAGTATATGATCTGCATTCTATATGTCAACCGTATCGTATTGCACTAGCTCAAAGAATAGAGAAGACAGAAGTGCAAGGATGGCTCATCACTCTCATACAATTAATCAACTATCTATTTAGTACATGATCTGCATTCTATATGTCAACCGTATCGTATTGCACTAGCTCAAAGAATAGAGAAGACAGAAGTGCAAGGATGGCTCATGACTCTCATACAATTAATCAACTATCTATTTAGTATATGATCTGCATTCTATATGTCAACCGTATCGTATTGCACTAGCTCAAAGAATTGAGAAGACAGAAGTGCAAGGATGGCTCATCACTCTCATACAATTAATCAACTATCTATTTAGTATATGATCTGCATTCTATATGTCAACCGTATCGTATTGCACTAGCTCAAAGAATAGAGAAGACAGAAGTGCAAGGATGGCTCATCACTCTCATACAATTAATCAACTATCTATTTAGTATATGATCTGCATTCTATATGTCAACCGTATCGTATTGCACTAGCTCAAAGAATAGAGAAGACAGAAGTGCAAGGATGGCTCATCACTCTCATACAATTAATGGACTATCTATTTAGTATATGATCTGCATTCTATACGTCAACCGTATCGTATTGCACTAGCTCAAAGAATAGAGAAGACAGAAGTGCAAGGATGGCTCATCACTCTCATACAATTAATCAACTATCTATTTAGTACATGATCTGCATTCTATATGTCAACCGTATCACATTGCACTAGCTCAAAGAATAGAGAAGACAGAAGTGCAAGGATGGCTCATCACTCTCATACAATTAATGGACTATCTATTTAGTATATGATCTGCATTCTATATGTCAACCGTATCGTTTTGCACTAGCTCAAAGAATAGAGAAGACAGAAGTGCAAGGATGGCTCATCACTCTCATACAATTAATCAACTATCTATTTAGTATATGATCTGCATTCTATATGTCAACCGTATCGTTTTGCACTAGCTCAAAGAATAGAGAAGACAGAAGTGCAAGGATGGCTCATCACTCTCATACAATTAATCAACTATCTATTTAGTATATGATCTGCATTCTATATGTCAACCGTATCGTATTGCACTAGCTCAAAGAATAGAGAAGACAGAAGTGCAAGGATGGCTCATCACTCTCATACAATTAATCAACTATCTATTTAGTATATGATCTGCATTCTATATGTCAACCGTATCGTATTGCACTAGCTCAAAGAATAGAGAAGACAGAAGTGCAAGGATGGCTCATCACTCTCATACAATTAATCAACTATCTATTTAGTATATGATCTGCATTCTATATGTCAACCGTATCACATTGCACTAGCTCAAAGAATAGAGAACACAGAAGTGCAAGGATGGCTCATCACTCTCATACAATTAATCAACTATCTATTTAGTATATGATCTGCATTCTATATATCAACCATATCGCATTGCACTAGCTCAAAGAATAGAGAACACAGAAGTGCAAGGATGGCTCATCACTCTCATACAATTAATGGACGATCTATTTAGTATATGATCTGGCTTCTATATATCAACCATATCGTTTTGCACTAGCTCATAGAATAGAGAAGACAGAAGTGCAAGGATGGCTCATCACTCTCATACAATTAATCAACTATCTATTTAGTATATGATCTGCATTCTATATGTCAACCGTATCGTATTGCACTAGCTCAAAGAATAGAGAAGACAGAAGTGCAAGGATGGCTCATCACTCTCATACAATTAATCAACTATCTATTTAGTATATGATCTGCATTCTATATGTCAACCGTATCACATTGCACTAGCTCAAAGAATAGAGAACACAGAAGTGCAAGGATGGCTCATCACTCTCATACAATTAATCAACTATCTATTTAGTATATGATCTGCATTCTATATGTCAACCGTATCGTATTGCACTAGCTCAAAGAATAGAGAAGACAGAAGTGCAAGGATGGCTCATCACTCTCATACAATTAATCAACTATCTATTTAGTATATGATCTGCATTCTATATGTCAACCGTATCACATTGCACTAGCTCAAAGAATAGAGAACACAGAAGTGCAAGGATGGCTCATCACTCTCATACAATTAATCAACTATCTATTTAGTATATGATCTGCATTCTATATGTCAACCGTATCACATTGCACTAGCTCAAAGAATAGAGAACACAGAAGTGCAAGGATGGCTCATCACTCTCATACAATTAATCAACTATCTATTTAGTATATGATCTGCATTCTATATGTCAACCGTATCGTATTGCACTAGCTCAAAGAATAGAGAACACAGAAGTGCAAGGATGGCTCATCACTCTCATACAATTAATCAACTATCTATTTAGTATATGATCTGCATTCTATATGTCAACCGTATCGTATTGCACTAGCTCAAAGAATAGAGAAGACAGAAGTGCAAGGATGGCTCATCACTCTCATACAATTAATCAACTATCTATTTAGTATATGATCTGCATTCTATATGTCAACCGTATCACATTGCACTAGCTCAAAGAATAGAGAAGACAGAAGTGCAAGGATGGCTCATCACTCTCATACAATTAATCAACTATCTATTTAGTATATGATCTGCATTCTATATATCAACCATATCGCATTGCACTAGCTCAAAGAATAGAGAAGACAGAAGTGCAAGGATGGCTCATCACTCTCATACAATTAATGGACGATCTATTTAGTATATGATCTGGCTTCTATATATCAACCATATCGTTTTGCACTAGCTCATAGAATAGAGAAGACAGAAGTGCAAGGATGGCTCATCACTCTCATACAATTAATCAACTATCTATTTAGTATATGATCTGCATTCTATATGTCAACCGTATCGTATTGCACTAGCTCAAAGAATAGAGAAGACAGAAGTGCAAGGATGGCTCATCACTCCCATACAATTAATCAACTATCTATTTAGTATATGATCTGCATTCTATATGTCAACCGTTTCGCATTGCACTAGCTCAAAGAATAGAGAAGATATAAGTGCAAGGATGGCTCATCACTCTCATACAATTAATCAACTATCTATTTAGTATATGATCTGCATTCTATATGTTAACCATATCGCATTGCACTAGCTCAAAGAATAGAGAAGACAGAAGTGCAAGGATGGCTCATCACTCTCATACAATTAATCAACTATCTATTTAGTATATGATCTGCATTCTATATGTCAACCATATCGCATTGCACTAGCTCAAAGAATAGAGAAGACAGAAGTGCAAGGATGGCTCATCACTCTCATACAATTAATCAACTATCTATTTAGTATATGATCTGCATTCTATATGTCAACCATATCGCATTGCACTAGCTCAAAGAATAGAGAAGACAGAAGTGCAAGGATGGCTCATCACTCTCATACAATTAATGGACTATCTATTTAGTATATGATCTGCATTATATATGTCAACCGTATCGTATTGCACTAGCTCAAAGAATAGAGAAGACAGAAGTGCAAGGATGGCTCATCACTCTCATACAATTAATGGACTATCTATTTAGTATATGATCTGCATTATATATGTCAACCATATCGCATTGCACTAGCTCAAAGAATAGAGAAGACAGAAGTGCAAGGATGGCTCATCACTCTCATACAATTAATGGACGATCTATTTAGTATATGATCTGGCTTCTATATATCAACCATATCGTTTTGCACTAGCTCATAGAATAGAGAAGACAGAAGTGCAAGGATGGCTCATCACTCCCATACAATTAATCAACTATCTATTTAGTATATGATCTGCATTCTATATGTCAACTGTATCGTATTGCACTAGCTCAAAGAATAGAGAAGACAGAAGTGCAAGGATGGCTCATCACTCTCGCACAATGAATTACTATTTAGTATATGATCTGCATTCTATATGTCAACTGTGCTGTTTAATATAGAGTAGTATAATCTTGATTGGTTTGGGTATCAATAGCTCCATGCCATTTGATTAAAATTGTAGACTGTGAATGATTACGCCATTTGGAATGTTCGAGTGTTCGTTAGTGGCCATTTTTAAATTGTTTAAAAATCGAATGCCTTTCGCAACTTCACTAAATTTATAGACGATTCTGACATAGTGCCGTTTGGCACGTTGGACTGTTCATCAGTGACCTCCCTGAGTCGAAGTTTACCATATGACTTTGGCCAAAATTACATACAGTCAAAATGAACTAAATTTTAATTTTGTAACTTTTAAAATTATTATTTAAAAATAAGCTTTTTTAACAATGCCTTTCTTGTTTATTGATAAAAGTTATATTTGGCTTTAAAATTTGAAATAAAAAAAATATTTTTTTAATTTCGCAAACAAGGTAGTAACATTTATTAAATTAAAATACTTGATTTAAATTAATACAGATAAAGAAAATTAGACAATTCAAAATTACGATATTATTAAATGATTATTGACAAAACTATGACATTATTTTGATTTTTTTTAAATGTGTTGACATACATGTTTAAAAAAGTTCGAGAGAATGGGGAGAGAGGTTGGCGCCATTGCAAAATATTTGCAGATTTATATCCCATGAAAAAGAAAACTTTATCACATGATCCAATTTTAAATGACATCGCCGGCAATTTCGAATACTAGTTGTTTCTGCAACGTAGTGTTTCCAAATAATAGCACCATTTTTAATTTGAATAAGTAACGTCTCGGAAGAACTTACTCCTGGGCTATCATTTCAACGTCCAGTTCACATTATCATAGACTAGCTGTTGACACAAAAAAATGGCATGGTCGCTACTAAAAAGATAATAGAAAAAAAACCTAACATAGTATGGGATATTTATAAAACAATTAAAAATTTGTTTTTGTTGTTATTGTAAATTTGGTTTTTTCTAAATTATGAGGGGAGTTCAAAAAAGTGAAAAAAGTCGCGGAATGAGGTGGAAGAAAGGTAAAAAAAACATGGTGCTATGTTTCCTTTTCAACATATTGTCCCTTAACCCTAATACATTTCTCAGTTCTGTCAATTATTATTTATATCCTCAAAAAAGTTTTCTCTTTATCTTGAAAATAAACTGAAATGATCATTATCATCGCAAATAATGATCATTTCAGTCACGCACATCACATAGGAATCCAATTGGAGACCTGTTTTCGTAGTAGGAGTTAAATGGCCCCTAGTCATCTTTGAAGGTAAGCCAGTTTTATCATCTCTCCAATATTAAAAAACTAAAAACTGATTTAAAAGTTCCCTTTGTTTTTATGTGTTGAGATAATTCAACTATATCTTCTTGTTAGATTTCATCAGTCAGCCTAAAGGGGACTAGCCACTAAGACGGGTTGAAAAAATAAATTTTTTTAGTACTCATAATTACAACATGTTTCGTTCCAAAAATATGCGATGTAGATTGAATCGAAGTACATGGAAACATATTTTCCAATATTTAATATATTTGGCGTTAATTTTGTAAAAAATTTATTATTCACAACTAAATAAAATTATGTGATGTAGTATTATTTCTACTTTATTAAAATTCTTTACCAAGACCTAGGTTTCGTTGAATTACAACATTTTCAGGTGGGCTATTAGCAAAGATTAACGGTTAATATTTGCTAATAGTAAAGAACTTAAAGAAAGTAGAAATAATACTACATCACATAGTTTCATTTAATTGTGATAAAATATTTTTCATATAATATTCAGGATATAATATTAGACTCTACAAGGGTTTTTATTAAAGATAAATCTACATTTAATACCAAAGAAAAATGCTATAATACTGAAAGTAAATACGTAAAATATTTATTTATTAAAATAATCATTAATTTTGGTACGTAATATATCTAACATTATCCCTTTGATTAAGCGATTTTATAATAATTGAAAAAATTTATACGGGTAAGAAACACAATAAATCAAACCTTTGGCTTGAAGAACGTATCAATTCTAGTTTGTTTCGCGTCTTTTTTCTTGCTATCATAATGGTCTCGATAACACTTATAGGCGTCACTAATTTTGTTGCTAGTATTAAGACATTTTGTCGTTAACATTTTCCACCTCAGACAAACCGCAATTTTAAGTTTTAAAATCTAGGATTTAATCTCCATTATTATTGTCTTTCTCACTTTCTTCTGCATTTCACCATTACTGTTTCGTTTAGGTGGTACTCAATTTCAATCATTTGAAACAAATTCTAAACAAGTAACAAACAAGAACTTTCAAAAGAATAAAGAAAACTGTAACACGTTTGATCGTCTGTCCCATTCTACAGTGATATGACGAGTGCTCTCATTGACACAGGATCTCACACACGTCAAGACCTGACGCAACAATTCAAAGGAGTTTATATTATCCGAACCTGACAACAGCATGACGTAAATTGAAACAATTGCCGCTATTTCGAAGAATGGTGTCAGAATATTGTTTGACGTAACTCGAAATTAATTAAGCTGAAATGATGTACGTCCAGGACTGTTGTATAAAATTTTACATTGAATTTTGTACAAATGAGAAAGTTGTAGCTTTATAAGTAGAACTGGGATGAGGCATACGGATGGAGCGTTCTGATCAAGCGTTTATTGTATTCATTCAATTCCAGACTCCATTCTTTTGTCAAGTTTATGGTATTTGAAATAGCAAAATTTATACTCAGTCGATGGGAGGAACAAGTAGTGTGCATATTTAGTCATAAAAAGTCGTTTATGCAGTGATCTTGCTTCTGTGCTTTAAAAAGTTGTGGCTTGAGATTTTTTCAAAAAATCTTAATAACATTGACAATATATATGATAATATTTGGGGCGATATTGAGTCAAAAAACCTTCGACAACAGGAAATTCTCGGTACATTTATGCCTAGAAGGCGTAGTTATAATGTAGATTTCAACATGCTTTCACTATGGGCAATCTGGAACCATTCATTGACAAACCACGAAACCTAAAGATAGCACTGAAGTTATAATTCCTATATATGAAGGCCATTAAAAACCCGAATTATTGGAGAAGTATGCAGGTAGCTTTACCTAAAATAATAGTGAATGCTTCAATTCTATAGTGTGACAACTGGCACCTAAATTAATATCTGGCAGAGTTGTCATTTTTGAAATAATGCTTAATTTACATACAATCTCTTGAATCAATGAAGATACTCGGAGCCTCCCAGACTTCTGTATACGAAGGATTAAAAGAAATCTAAATCAAAATTGGTCCTAACCTACATAAATATAGTACCGAACATGATAATAACTCGCTAAAAAGAAGTGATCGTGGGTCTAAAAATATCAAGACCCTCGCAGAGCTCAATGGCAATTATGAAGGGGAACCTTTAATGATCCTGGAACTGATAACGAAGTAGAATAAATTGTTATCTCACAATTTATTATACTTCGTTAAAATGTAGTTTCTTCTATATCTTCAATTGTATTTTCCTGGAGACAACTTTTTTCAACTGGTTTACACAATAACTCTGACACCAATTGTTCAATTGAAAAATGTTTTCCTTGAAAGTTTTCATAATCGCAGTGGCTATCTTTAAGCACAGTTGCTTTAATCATTATTAAAATTTCTGTTTTTCCGGCACCATAATACAACAATTATAGGGCAAAAGCCCGTACTTTTACCCAGGTATTTCAGACTTTTTTTCAAAGTTGTAATTTATCCAGAAGTATAGAAAAACAGGTAATAATAGCGATAATTCTCTACATTATAAAAGTACTCAATTTATTAATTTGAATGAGGCTGGAGATTTCACGTCGGCCTTGAGGATATATTTCTTCGGGGGACCTTCACCATCTTTTGATATTTTATTCGTTTTTAAGAGAAAATTGGTTCAAAATTACTCCATTCATAGAATTAAAAATAACACGTCTAAACTGCGATAACCTTATTATATGTCGTTAACCAGAAAATTTTTAAAGAAAAGCATTTTTTTGGCTGTCAGAGTGACTACCTTTCATAAATTCAAAGAGCCAAGATACCTTGAAATACAAGCGGACAGATATAATGAAATTTTAAGGATTCCATTTTCGCCATTTTGTTATAGAACTGTAAAAATATTCATTCTACTGCTTATCAAACAATAACGTAATACTTTCTTTGGCTTTTTTTTATAATTATGAAAATGTCGAATGCAAATAATTTTTTCATTTCATTAAGTAAACCACTTTAAGGTATTTTATTTAATGTGTCATTGTAGGATAGAATGTTATTTACGTTTTTATGATTTTATTTATTTTTTTTTCATTTTAATTGGTTTTAGTTTGAAGCAATCAAGAAATTTCTATCAAAATTTTAGATTACCATTGGCTTATAAGAGTTTGTGCATGAAAAACTATCAAGATTAGCGATTTTCAGAATTCAGTTTTCTCTTTACAACTTTTCTTGTTTTTGGGTATTAATCATATCCAAGGAGAAGGAAGAGATTAGATTTTTTGATACATTCGCTTAAATTTTTTTTTTGAAGTTCAAAATTAAAGAAGTGAAGTCCAGAGGAAAAAACAAGCAAATTTTAAGCGGCCACAACTAATTACTTTTATACAAGATCTATATCGAGTTAACTTCTTTTCTGTTTTAGTTGACTACTAGGAAAGCACAAAACTAACAAAAAATGTTAGTTTTGTGCTTTCCTAGTAGTCAACTAATTAATTTCACTGGAACTAATTAAAAAAAATTAAATATCACTACACTTGTGTAATAAGAATAACTAAAAGTTTCAAAACCTACATTTTAAAAGATAATTGCGCTAGGTATTTAACATTTTGAAGTGAAACTTCTTTAGAATCGTTGTGATTTGAAACTCGATGAAACGAAAATGCATCACTTACAAAGAAACAAGTAAAACTTCTTTAGAATCGTTGTGATTTAAATTTTGGGTCTCCTCTTTGTGTCATGCTTCGTTGCGTTTCCCTTACGTCTACTAAGCATTGTACATATGTGTGTGCTTATATTGCCGAGCTAAAGCGAGAGAGCAAGCGTCGGTGTGTATCTATATTGCACACTGTCTAACACTTGTTAAAACAGTAATTGACACTGTATTTCAAAGATATATAGATCAAATTGAAACTAAAACATTTGTTTCCTATTTTAGTTACCTCTCGTATTATTTGTTCAAAGTGAAAACATGGAGACTGACTAATACGTAATATATGTTAAATAAAATCTAAAACAACTTTTGAACGTGGTAAAAATATTATAGAAAAATAAACCTTACAATTATCCTACTCCTGATACTCCATATTTATCTCATTTTCTCGTAGGTTACTTTTCGGAAGTTTCACTTCTACCGTGTGTGAATTTTCACTTCTACAGGAAGTTTCACTTCTACACGCACACACACAATGTTTTTTTTCTTTTAATTTGAATTATACCGAAGATTTCTCACTTTTAGTACTTTGTTGTACCAATCTCTAGTTTTAATCCATAAACTTTTAATACCTGTCATAAGCGTAATGACTGTGTTGTGATAAAATTAACATCGGGGTGTCTTAGCAAGCGTTTCTTTCTAATTGTTTCTGTTTTCTAGTACAATATAAGACACTTAACCAATACAGGCAATATCTGTTTTTTATTCTGAATAAGTCTAGAAATATGAAGCTGGAGAGAGATGAGATCCTCCACTAATTTTAATTTCAGATATTAGCTAATATTGTGTGTGGAATTGCAAATGTTTCCCGATTTATGGTTAGTAACAAATAGAAATATTGAGTTTAGTTCTTAGTTTTAATTTGGGCTGTTAGTATTCGCTATGGGAAAGAACTAAAATAAAAATCCGTTTCCTATTCAGAAAAAGGGGAAGAATATATATTCGCAGCAAGCAAATACAAGAGAGTCCTAGACTTGTTTGTTGAATATCTTTAATATTAATCTATCTGATCTTAAAAACTAATTGTACACGTGAATATATATATATATATATATATATATATATATATATATATATACTATGGGCTTCTCTTTAGATGGCTTTGTACTTTTAGATAATATTATCGAAAAAAAAAAATTATTTTAATGGTTATTTTCTCATGTTATTAGAATAACTTGTAATGCAGTGGTCAGAGAAAGCGACACCTCAGGAAAAATATTTTTTTTTGGTAATATCTTAAAATAATTTTCATTAAAAATAGTGCAGCTCAAACTGTGAATGTTTAGAAATATATAAGTAATTTTTTGGAATTTTTCTTCAAATAAATTTGTTATTGCAGCTTGCAGGAATTCAATTTGCAGTTTAAAAATTAGCAAAATAAAACATAATTTAAATTGCTCAAGTTAAAATAACTTGATTCGGTAGCTTTTGAAGAAAAAATCATATAAATAACTTCTCCCAACTCTACTAAAAATCCCTGTAATTACGCGTCATATTTACGTCTGAAATAATTTTTCGTTTAATGATTTTTTTACGTAAATACGAAATTTCAAAAGAAAGTAGACAAAACTTACTACAAAAGCAATAAAAGTAGAATATTTTCCTTTGCCAATTTCTTTTATTTATTTATATAATTTTTATGGACTTTTACTTCAAATAGTATACATACCGTGATTGAAACAATGGCTCATATAAATATAAATAAAATAAGTAATTTTTTACGCATATTCCGACCGCATGTTCAATATACTTTTGTAAATAATGAATACGTTTGGAGAGCTATTTCATCGATCACGAACTGATTATCTATTTCGTGTAAAACTTACCGACAAGTAATTATTACGACCATTGTCATACGAATTATTTTTAATGTAACAATAAGTAGTAACTCACCTGTTAATCCGACAACTATTATCCCAGGAATAATAAATACACTATTAGAAAATGCATGTTCGAGAGGCCCATCTTGTCCTCTCCCCAGATCCACCATCTCTATAATGGACCGCTGCGCAGCTTCTTCGGCACAATAACGCGGATTTTAATAACTAATTAATATATTATAATAAAATAATGGTATCTAAAATATTAATTGTTTTCTGTTTGAGCCATTTTCTAACAAAGATTTATGAATTGTTAGTGATAAACATGTAACAAGTGACATTACCGTACCCGGTATAGTTAGTTATTGATCTTAACTCTTTGCACAAATTATGTTCGTCATAAGCGAGAAAGAGAAAGAAAGTATTTATACATTGATACAAATTTGGCGATGTCGGTAAAAGAATGAAAGAAATCTGCACTTCGAAAATGATTGTTTATGGAAAAACGGTGTCAAAATTAAATATTTTCATTATATTTGTTTTACATCTTTATTTTTTAAATATTGTTAATTAGTTGCAAGACCATGGAAAATCTAGCTTAATAAATAGATGTGCTATGTTCCAAATTATCATTTATAAAACATTAAACAAGATTTTAAAATTGTGTAAATAATTAATCTAAAATAGTGGATAATAATTGCTCATATGTAAATATCAGTACAGTTCAAAAAAAATTTAGTAGACCTAAAAATTTATATAGTTATCTCTTTTCCTCTACTATAACCATAACTAAGTGAGTAAAGGATTATTAAATTGATAACGTCATTTTATATGCAGTCTAGTTTTTATCACAGACAAAAATGACATTATGGCGTTTATTATTTCATTTGTTCTTTTTTCATTTGTGAAGCGGTCTTTACGGCACTACGAAAGTCTATTCCGTATTGTTTATTTATCAATTGAAAATTATTAATGATACATGGTGTAAGTTATGTGAGTATTATTTTCACGTTTTTTACAATGTCAGATTTCTGGCCACCTAAAATATACGTCAGTTGAAATTATTGTGTTGGGAACTGGCCACCATCTTAATGTGTAGCCTCGAAAATTGTTCACTGGCCGTTCTTACGGTTTCCTCTTTTTAGCTTTATTTTGTAACATAACGTAGTGAATATTTCAAATGTTATGTTGTATTTATTTACATGACAATGATGATCTATTTGTTAATTAGTGAATTATACAAATCAATTTCTATCTACGTGGGAATGAATGAAGTTTTATCTTATAGCCGTCGTTTGTTTCCCAATGTAAAAATGTATATATGTGAATAACATTGCAAAATTCGTAAAAGTATGGTTAAATTATGAAATTATGCGATTTTTCTCTAGAAATATATAATAAAACACGAGTCTAAGGGATTTTTTGAATACGCTAGACGAAGTGAAACCTAATTTTCTATGTATTATATCTTGTATTACAGTTAGCAAAATTAAAGAATATTTGTAATAATCAAATTTTTCGTGCAAAACGCTATAATGTACATATTTATTCACAAAATTAGCTACATTTTGCTTGTAAATTACACTCCTTTGAATAAAAACAGAAGTTTGTCAATACTTTGATTCCATTAGTATATTGCATATTTAGGTTATGTTTTTAGGTGCGTTTTTATTTTGAGTAAAAAGCATTTTGCTCTGAAACTCGATATAAAATTTCGTAAAATACATATTCTCTGTAAAACCAGCAGAAAGACTCAAAATATTTGTTTTTTTTCAATTTCTTCGCTTTGCCATTCATATAAAGGTTTTTCACTATGTATGATTAATCAATTATTAGATATTATAGGCTTATGCCATAGCCAGTAAAATATTTCATCCTGGTTAAACACGCTCACCGTTTCACAATCAATTGATATTTTAGGATTAATTGAGTAGAACTGGTGTCCATATCACAATGTAATTGGTATTAATACATCATTATCTTCATGGATGATTTTGATTATTAAACTAATAAAGAGAGATGTTTGTTAGTTTGCTTTTCATGTTTTTCTGCAAAAACAGTTGTCCGGTTGACGAGATACTTTCACCATTGTTTTACTCGTAATATCCTGATGATTATAGGTTATATGAAATCTTTTTAGAATTTGTGGATAATTCAAGCAATTATGACTTAAATAATGTTAATCAGAGTTTGCTGGATATATTTTTCTGTTAAACTTTTAAACCATTATATAACTATGTTAATGTGATGTATGAAGAAATTATTGTCAATATCAAAAACTACAAAACAAATAACCGCATATATTACTCATTATTACAAATTGTCTGTTATGATTTGTCGTCTTTTGTAGAATTCCATAATAGACATATTTTTGACTTGAACAAAATAAACTGTTATCAAAATGATGTTCGAAGGAATTGTAGACATCATTTAAATCTATAAAAAATCTTCTAGTATATCATTATTATACATTGTTGTAATCGTTTTTACGTTACCAAACTAGGTCACACTATTCTGTACTTGACTTAACTAGAGAATAAATAGTTAAACCATTTTAAATAACACTGATAAATCAGTTATTTACAATTATGATTAAAAAAACTAAATTCATGGACCGCTTTATGGTACAGGCGAAGCCGGGGTAATTAGTATTTCAGTAATGCTAATGTCGAATTATTATATAATTTGATTGAAAGGCAAAATGAGCTTTGAGTGAATTGGTCAACGGAGTATATAAATGGCATATAGTGACGTAGACATTATCGAGATGAAATAATTTCAATTGGTTCAGACAGCATTAGGAAAATTTGCGACAAAAGTAACGTGATAGATATGGAGATAAATATAACAGCTTGAAAGTATTTTTAACACTTCTTTCTAGACGTGTTTTGCAACAATAACTTGTGAACAAATGGCACAAAATAAACGTGGTACAATTAGTGTTACAGAAATTAGTTGTAATCACCCCGTGACTAGTCATAAGTGTTATAGTTATACAATGGGTTGCACTGTTTCACAGTATTATCTCGAATATTATAATAGGAACACATCCGGACATTGCTGTGTTGCGAACATTTAAGAGTTAACTATAAAACAACCTCCGCATTCTAACAGTATAAGTGTAACAGCTTAAGATTATATTTTACATGTAGGAATACATTTTATCTATACAGTTTGATTAAGGCAAATGAAATATTAAGTATTTTATTTTCACGACTAATATAATGTAACAAAATCAAAATTAGGGATTAAAGGGAGCGGCTCTTATGCTGCTAGAGTGTCTAGATTTCTAAAAAATTCCATCAACCCACATGGCGTTGTTTCGTTATTCTGTTAATGTACTTTTCGAGTTTCGAATAAAATTTATCCCAAAGGAATGAGATTTACTGGCGCAAAAAGTAGTCTGTCATTTCCTGGCCCGCCGACTATCTGTGCAAAAATTCACATCGATCCATACCGATTTGAAAGAAGGACAAAGACACTTGCATTTTTAACATTAGTTCGGATTTTATTTCAATTGTGTGTACCTTTGCATATTAGTGGTGTGAGTAATGGGCCAAAAAAATGATTTTTTCTTTTTAGGCATGTGGGGTACTATAGAAAAGAGCTTTTTGAATACAAATGTATTATAAAAACGTACAAGTTTCCATTTTTGGACCTTTATTATCAGATCTATCTTAATAAATTGGACACTTAGATACATGAAATTCCTTATCAATTTTGCTAATATCCTGTATTAAAACAAGGAATCATAAGATTACATTCAACTACAATAATTTATAAATTATGAGTAATATAAACATGAATTTTTTAATTATCAAGTTACATATACATTGAAAATATTGTACTCATTTCACGCTTTTTAATTTAAAAAATATGTATCATATTAAATCGTATATAACTTTAAATAATGCCAGTACGGAATACCAACAGAGCAAATGCCACGTCCACTTCACCACTTTTTGGGGTTCTGTACTCAAACGGGGAACCATTATACTTTCTTCTTGTCTGTATCCATCTGTGTAATTATACTTTCCTGGTTTTTCAATTTTAGACGCAATTGTATAATATTTTGCAATTATATGATTTAATTGCAATTAATATGTTGCCAAAAAGTTTTTTATTTTTTTATCTTCTTTTTGATTTTTTTCTTGTTTTTTTTATCTTATTTTCCTTTATTAAAAGGTGAAAGTAAACAAAAGTTTTTAGCTTACGTCGTTGTATGAGGCTCTGTACGAAAGTTCTTTTAAAATGAAATTTAGGTTTTGTTTATAACTTCATTTATTTGGCCCGTTTACGAAATACTAATCTTCGAAGTTGTTTGTGAAATATCATGCTTTCCTCCCATTTTCAAATAAGTCTAGGTCTGGAAAATATACTGAAAATAGGTTGATGAGTACTTTGGAATGAAATCATTTCGTGTAATACAACTACATCATTTTGAAGCTATAAAAAAAACTTTCCCGGACTCTATGCACTGGATGTCTATGCTTGCTACTGTACTTAGATCAATTAAATGTGTTTTTAAAATACGTTTTTCAATAATTGATTTAAAAATATACTAGAAAAAAAAGCAACAGATTTAATTGTTAGAGTTTTAAAATTCTTTTTGAGTTACAATACACCTTTATTATGACCACAACGTAAGAATTGATGAAATATATATAGTTTTGGTATTTTTGAGTGGTATACGTGTTTTACCGGTTAAAATAAATAAAATTAATTTGAAAGACAACATAAACGAAATGTTAAAGTTTACGGTTTGAAATTGCGAGTGAGTGTTGAATCTGTTATCCTTATATTAATTCAATTCCAATAAGAAGTAATCAATGAAGTAGTTGCAACTAAACATAAAGTCCAAAAAAATTTCTTACACCATAATATTCGTTGTCGCCGTGGTGTATTGTTTTGATCACAAGGCATATAGCACTTGATGATGCGGCTCACCATGTGGACACGGTTTCGATTCCTGACTGTTCGTTGAATGGGGCTGGACTGGAGTTATGGTTGGCTGTAAGAGATTGCTCTCGTAGCAATAAGTCTATTATATGTATCAATTAGATACTGTAAAGTAGATAGATAGATAATATTGTTACATAGTGTGTCGGAGATTCTTACTGTAGCTTTGATATATATTAAGTACTAATTAATTTTCATTTTCAATACAAAAAATAATGAAAAAATATGAGAATACCACGCCGACAGCTACATAAACTGATTTTTGTATATTTTTTTACGTTCATTAAACATAATCAACTTTCAATGTGAAAACACTTTTTTATGTGTACTACAAAAGCAAGTATTATTGACAGAATTTGCGAGCTGCATAGTTGAGACAAATAAATTTATTCAGTTGTAATTTAAGTCCTATATGCAGGCGGATTAATCAGCACAGGGTACACATGTTGATTTGAACCCCACGTATGTGAGCCAAAGTTGTATAATGTTAATCCAAGTTCAAACTATGTATTCATCCCACGTATGTGAGCCAAAGTTTTATCATGTTAGCCTCAGTTCAAACTATGTATTCACCCCACGTATGTGAGCCAAAGTTTTATCATGTTAGCCCCAGTTCAAACTATGTATTCACCCCATGTATGTGAGCCAAAGTTTTATCATGTTAGCCCAAGTTCAAACTATCTATAGGTTTCTTTTATCTCAGAAGGAACCTATAAATAGTTTGAACATGGCTAACATATGTGGGGTTCAAATTGATATGTATACCTGTCTTGAGACAAAAGGAAATTATGCATTATATATATATATATATATATATATATATATATATATATACATATATATATATATATATATATATATATATATATATATATATATATATATGTATATATGTATGTATATAAATGTACAGTCGTGGCCTTATAAAACTAAATAATATGCTTAATTATAATAGGATTTATTAAAAAATAATTATTAAAAAAAAGTATGTCATAACATTAAAAATTGTCTGGCCCACTAATTAAGAACAGGTTATTGATGAAGTTGAAAATATCAAAATAAGATCTTTTTTTCTGTTAACTTCTGTTAAATGAAGATGTTATTCACTGCAGTACACTAATACTTAGTTGGAAATCCTTTAATTTCAAGAACTGCTGCACATCGCCTTGACATTGACTCCATCAGAGCTTGACAGCGTTCTGCTGGAATAGCATTCCAAGCCTCTTGTGTTTCTTTGAAAAGTTCATCCAAGTTTTTAATGTTTTTATTCACCAGGCTTTTCTTCACATCATACCACAGGCTTTCTATTGGGTTAAGGTCGGGGCTGCAGGAAGACCTCTCGATCACGGCTACTGAATTAGTTGTGAACCATTCCTTAACTGATTTATCTGTGTGTTTGGGATCATTTTCTTGTTGGAACTTCCAAACAGCTGGCAGATTTTCCTCTGCATATGGTAACATGGTATTCTCTAGAATATGTTTGTAGAGATTTTGGTCCATGTTACCTTCGATTTTTACCAAGGGTCCAACACCGAACCAGGAGAAGCAACCCCACAATTTGATATTACCCCCACTGTGTTTCAGAGTCATAGTGGTGTACTTTGGGTTGAAAGCCGTATTTGGTGGTCTCCATACATATAGACGGCCATCAGACCCAACTCTGTTTATTTTAGTCTCATCAGACCATAAAAGAAACTTCCACTGCTGTAGAGTCCAGTTCTTGTGTTCAGAAGAAAACTTAATTCTGGCCTCCCTGTTTCGCTTGCTCACTAAGGGCCTCTTGCGCACCACTCTACCATACAATTCTGCTTCATTGAGACGTTTTCTTATGGTCCTGGTAGCAAGTCCTGATGGATCCTCACCAAAAAGTTGCCATTTTATGTCAGTTGATGTGAGTTTGGGATTAATTTTAGCCATACAAATAATTTGGGCATCAGTCCTTGGGGTGGAGTTACGAGGACGTTTCTTTCTTAGGACATCTTGATAAGTCTTATGTCTCTTAAAATGTTTTATAGCATTAAATACTTTAGTTCTGGAACATTTTAAGTGGTCAGCTACCTTCTGATATGACCATTTCTGCTCAAGGACCAGAGATGCAATAATTTTTCGAGTGGATGCATCACAACTAGTGTCTTTTCCCATTTTTCCTCACAAAAAACACTCACACCAACCTTCTTGTGGCCAAAATATAGTCAGAAAACAAGAAAGTACTAAAAAAATTATAATCAACTGCACTACTCAACTGTATCTTCAACAATGAGCTAGTAAACTGTAGTGTTCTTAATTAGTATGCCAAGCAAATGTTACCCATTTGAACAAAGGGTCAGATCTATTGTTAATTTTCCAAGAAATGCAGTAACAGTAAACCCCTGTTCAAAGTCATTAGTGATACCTGGTATTATCACAAAGTGATTCCTGGTATTATCGCAAAGTGATTCCTGGTATTATCGCAAAGTGATTCCTGGTATTATCACAAAGAGCCTGAGTGCAACTTGACTTACATTTGCACATTTTGAAAAATAATTAATCCTTAATTATTATTTAACAAAATATTCATGTTCCTAATTATGAGGCCACCACTGTATATGTATATGTATATATATATATATATATATATATATATATATATATATATATATGGTGATTTTAAAGGGGGTTTTACTTATTTATTTATCTACTTTAATGTATGTAATAGATAAATATGGCAGACTTATTGCTATAAGAGCAATCTCTTACAACCAACCATAACACCAGTCCAGCTCCGTTCGACGAACGGCCTGGGTCCCCGCGGTGCGCTGCATTGTCAAAGGCTGTATGCCTTGTGATCAACCCAACACACAACGGCGACGACGTTTTAATACTCAAACAAATTTTTTTTGGTTTTTCATAAATTGTATCTGAAATAGTTTAAATGGGCTTAGTTTTAAGTTTGTAAGGAACTTTAAAGATAAAAGGAACTCAGAAATATCTTTTCAACATTTAATTTAATATGCAAAAAATATGCATTCCCGCCTGTTTCCTGAAACTAGAAAAAGTCATGAAGAAAGCAGAATATGACTAGAAAATTACTGGAAAACTATGGCGATAATCCTATTACTTATAGTTTTTGGGAAAGTTACTAAATTTTTACACCTGTGAAAGATTCATTAGGAAATATATTAATATGGTGGAAAATAATATCAATACTTACAAATTTTGTAATAGAAACAGTTCTTATCGGAAAAGTTTCTTTGTTTGCGCTAATCACAGAAACCATATGTTCGATTTCAAAAATCCTATTTTTGTTGGAAAGCTCGTACTTTGAGGAAGATTATAGATTATGGAGTAGAGTAGTGATAACAAAACTAAGCAGAAGGGAGGAAACACTGCTTAAATGGTGCAAGGTAGAGAGAGACCAGTTTATTGGCTGATCATCCTGAGTATTCCTATATTATTTGGAACAGAGCAGAGGTATTTATTGACTGAGGGGGGGATGCACCATAATTATGATAATTCTACGTAAATTCAACCACATGGCACATAGTAATATATAAAGATGAATATACCTCAAATTATGAATGAAAATTCATTTTAGTAGCAATCTGTCACTCACTGCCCACGATCGACTGGCAATAGAGGGAGAAATTCTTCCCGAAACCGATATATTTCACTTTTAGTTACGATTACATTTCTCAATATACAGACTAACAAGAACATGTGACAAGAAGTTTCACTTTAAAAATTTTTCTGAACAGCAGAATTTGTTTTGACTTTGTTGGATTACTTTACAAGAAGATTGCTTTGCAAAGTCCGAAAGTTGAATACCATACATCCGACTTGGTTTGATGATAGATTGGTAAGTAAGTCGTTTACAATAGATAAAGCCCGGAACACTGACAATTGCATTGGTTGATTGGACATAAAATATATAGCTAATCAAAATGGAGGATAAATTGTTTTTTTTTTATATTGTTGTTTTTTATTTTCATATTATTTTGTCACATATATATGGGAATTTGGTTAATTGGTGCAGCAGAATTTTTCAGACTCTGCTCAAAAATATAACATGGAAATATTGTCTATAATACTTTTTAATTTGGGCCGTTATTACAGAAAAATAATTTATATTTCAATAACAACATATTTTTTCTTTCATATACTTACCATATAACATATTTTTTTAACGTTTCACTTCAAAAAAATAGTAGTAAACTAGTGTTTCTCATGTAAACTCATAACCATTATATCTGTCCATATGAGTAAGTTACAACAACCAAGTCTTTTAGAACTTTGAAAAATAATGTGAACGTTAATCAACTGAACCGTCAAGTTGACAGCTCGTCAATAACTTGTGTTTGAAAATTGTAAAATATGTTTCACGACAGACATAATTAATAAATTTCAGCCTGTTTTGCGGATAATAAGTGTGACACATTTTCATAGTTGAGTCATTGTACGACGGCAGATTTAAAATATTAGAATTGTGGTAATTAGCACCATCATTTTTTGGCCAATTGCAAATATTAAAAAATAGCAAATGTGTAATTTAATTTCCTAGAATGTAATTTAGAAGAAAATTACTTACAGACTAATATTTCTTGGCATCCCTAGAAGGAAGAAAACATAATCCATATACAGGTGTCCCGTAAGGAGTGGACCAACGAAATGTCGGTGATAGAGGGGATTATTACACATATTAACAATAAATTATATTATCCTAGACTTAATAGTTTTAGAGATATGATTTTTTAATTTTTTTATCAGGTAATATTACTATCTCCGCTTTTTTATTGTCCAAGATCTTTAAGAGAACATTCGTCTTCCTAATTAAAATGTTACTCATTCCTTATTATTGGCAACACAAAAATTAAAAGCTGAAACATGTGCATTTTTTTAACCATAAGACTTGAAAAGTGATTTTTGAACAATGCTAGTGTAAAAAAAATGTATGGCAACCTCGTGGAACTTTTTTTCAAAAACATCTACAATTCACACAGATTCCAAAAAGGACACATTGTTACAATTAATTCTGCAAACATTCCAAATACACCTGTTTTATTGAAATAACTCCGCATTCGCAGAAATGCTTACGATCAAAATAACCGCCTATCAGAATTGCTTTGCTGTCTTTCAAAACAATCACTTATCAGAATTCCTTTGCTGTCTTTTTCTCACTCGTATGGTCTTTTTATTGCTCTCGGCCGTCAAGTAACCCCTTCTACTCCTTCCCTCAACAACTTCACTTCTTTAGTGATCAAAGAAATTTAGAAGATCTTTGACAGTAAAAAAGCTGGAATAGTAATAATACGTAATAAAAAAATTTTTTTGTGTCTTATATCTAATAACCCCATAATATCTATCACAGACATTTTGTTGGTCCACTCCTTACGGGATACCAGTAGAATATCTCAAAAGCAGTTATGACAAACATATATTATTAAATTAATTATAAATAAATCACGATTAATAAAAAAGTTTCTTTTTATACAAATGGATTTTCAAGCTCACATATTTTATTTAAGTAAATTTTGTGCAAATAACAATGCAAATATTTGTTTTTTTCCAAAGATTTTGCGAATAACAGTTTGATTAATCATGTCAAGACAGGGCACAGTATGGAAAAAATTTATCTATCTATATAATAATACTGTAGAATTGGCGTGTCTGTATATTGTAGATATTTACGAAATATGATTTGGAGACAAACTACAGGTAATAGAATAGTGACTCACACTTACATTTCTGCTTTTCCAGCAATTTTCTTGAGTTGAAATTCCCCTAAATTTTGTGCAAATAACAATATAAATATCGGTTTTTTTCCAAAAATTTTGCAAATAACAGTTTGATTAATCATGTCATGACAGGGCACAGTCTGGAAAAAATATATCTATACATATAATAATACTGTAGAATTGGCATGTCTGTACATTGTAGATATTTACGAAATATGATTTGGGGACAACTACAGGTAATAGAATAGTGATTCACACTTATGTTTCTGTCTTTTCCAGCAGTTTTCTTTTTGAGTTGAAATTCCCCTAAATTTTGTTCCAATAACAATGCAAATATTAGTTTTTTTCCAAAGATTTTGCGAATAACAGTTAGATTAATCTTGTCAAGACAGGTCACAGTCGGGAAAAAATGTATATATATATATATAATAATACTGTAGAATTGGTGTGTCTGTACATTGTAGATATTTATGAAAATTTGACTTGGAGATAAACTACAGGTAATAGGATAATTACTCACACTTTTCTGCTTTTCCAGCAGTTTTCTTTCTGAGTTGAAATTTGCCATTGTAGTGGCGCTTATTGATCTGCGTATCTATTCTAGATATATTTTTTCTGAGAAATGTGACTTTGTTGTCCCTCGTTTGGCATAAAATCTTTGAGTCCTGCGGGTTGAAAGAATAAAGTTGTAATAATTCTAAAACTATTTTTCTTTCAGAATTTTATGTTAGGTTGTTCGAAAGACATTGATGCGAGTGTTCACAAAAAACAATTTTGCCTCTATCTCTGCAAAGGTTAAAGTTAAATTTATAAGAAAAACATAAGAAATTTATTAAAAATTTTCTAAAAAAATATTGCCATGAAAAATGTTTTGAGAAATTTAAGAAACAAGGACGATAGAAAAGAAAAATTATTTGTTAGTAGGATGTATCAGATTAACATATTCTTCATTAATCACGTGATATTGTGCGGTTCAGCACTTTATAATATTGGCCGATTATGCGATGTCGCGTGATGAGTTCAAGCGAACTTTAAAGACTTGTATTTCACCAGCTACGTATGCTCTATTGTCTCTTTTGCCGTTGACCGCTTAAGAAAGGTGCAAGCTTTAAATAAGTGGGGGTGGCATTGAAACGTCTCTTATTTTTATGGTAAATCAGTGCACGGTTGGCTTATTTCAAATTGTTATGCATTTCACTTCATTTCAGACTGTTATGTCGTTTTATATGTTTATCCGTGAAATAAGTTATTAAGGCCAAGCATTACTAGATTTATTTCTGTATAAAAAGACGCATGTGATGAACCAAGAACTCACCGGATTGTTTAATGATTCTGATTTTGATTTCTCTGGCCATTAGGTTTATTTTGTTATCCCCATCCTTGATGACAAAGGTGTTGGTCTTGGAATAATTTCGAAATAGTATAATTTGTGTATGTTCATTACGAATATGTTCATTACCTGTATGTCGTAATGAACATGTATTTCGTGTTCATTATGTGTATGTCATACATGTATGTTCATTATGAACAACATATATATATATATATATATATATATATATATATACTAGCGTGACCCGTGCGAAGTCTTCGCATTATTTATTCCATTATGAAGCTCAGATGACAGATCAAACAAATATTTTACTAAAATTGACATATAGAGGCGCAAGTATCAAAAGCATTGAGCTAAAGCGCCACTTTATTTATACGTGAGTGGATTTGAAATTAAACAAAAATTTTACCGACCGTCAATCATATTGACGTTGAGCCGTTAGATGGCAGCATTGCTATTTTGTGTATATAATTTTAATAATTAATTAATTTGCAAAAACAATAGCAATAATAAATTTTTTAGTTGTGGATGCCGGTAGAGCAAGCAATTATCTATAAAATGATATATAATTTATGTGGATTAGTTATGAGGTTTTTTCTAAAAAGGGAGTGTAACATCTTAACCTTAGCGTATTAATATATATGATGATGATGATATATATATATATATATATATATATTATTTTTTTTTTTTTTTTTTAATATCTGTAATTACAATGGATTTTCAAAAAAGCTGAAGAATGGTATAGAAATTGATGATTGCACCTTTTAAAAATCCTTAACTAAATGAGTCGTACACTCCGTCTGTTTGTCTGTCAGAGAACTCCTAATTCTTAAATGAAAAAACTAGCTTTATTATACATACTGTGTGTTGCTTTGACCCTTAATTGAAAATTTTAAAATGATTAGTTGATTTAAAATTAAACTTTTTGCAAGAAATTAAGCTGTTTCGGAATTAGTCTTGCGTTGACACGTCTCATGTGGAAAACATTGGTTAAAATTCCAGGAGCCATTATTTATATCAATGTTCAACTCTTGTTGAGTCTCATAGTTGAGTCACCGTAAGCTTTATTAACATTTTTGACTATTCGGCACAAGAAAATTCATTTGAAACAGAAAATCTACAACTAACAATTTTTTAAAACTAATTTATCCACACATATATATATATATATATATATATGTATATATATATACACATATACACACACATATATATATATATATATACACATATATATATATATATATATACACATACATACATACATACATACGTACGTACGTATGTATGTATGTATGTACGCACATACATACATACATATATATATATGACATGACATGTATATATGATATGTACATTCAATCTTCTATTAAATCATATTTTATTATGAATATCCACATGAACCTCCGAAGTCATAGCCACAGCTAGTTAAGAATAATGTAAGAATGTTTGTTGAAATTAAACCTGGAATTTCTAATCAATATTGCAAATATTTTGTATTTAAACAACAAATATTGAGATTACGTCCACGTCTAATATGTTTTAATTAATAAATAATCCCTACTGATAAAATAAAAGTGAAACATCTATTTGTTTGTTTGTCTTTCTTTCACGTTTAAACAGCCCAATGGATTTCAACAAAATTTTGTGTATAGATAAGACACAATTTAGGTTAAAAATGTAGGCACAATTTCACTGTCATTTACAGGAGACGTACAGTGGACATAAAAGCAAAAAAATTATACCCACGCACGAAAAATATTAATCTCACCTTGGAAAGTACTGGAACGTTCATGATTTAATTTTTGCATACCATTTTAGTCCTAAGTATCGTAGCATAACCCGCATGGCATGCCGCATTGCGTCATAACAAATGTTAAATGTCAAGCAAATTATATTAAAAAAATACTCCATGTGTAGCCTCATTGAAATCGATAGCTATTTCTTTGAAAAAAAAATTTTTTTTACGTTGTTTAATACAGCGTGAGGTGAGGCCGGTAGCAATAACTTGTGCAATGTAAATTTTTTAATATGTGTAAATTTAATCTTGTATATACTTCATTTTTCTTCAATTAAAAATATATAGATATGTCATATTGTTAGGTGATTTTTTTAATATAGATACGGAACCGTCGCAGTACGAATTCAACTTATATTCGGTTCTTTATTCAAAAGTATTTCACAATTAAATGAAATTACGTGATGTAGTATTATTTCTACTTTCTTTAAATTCTTTACCACGACCTAGGTTTCGTTGTATTACATCTTCAGGTGGGCTATTTGCAAAAATAGAAAGATCTGGGCTATGAGCAAAGATAGAAAGAAAGATTTTTGCTAATATCCCACCTGAAGATGTTGTAATAAAACGAAACCTAGGTTGTGGTAAAGAAATTATAGAAAGTAGAAATAATACTACATCACGTAGTGTAATTTAATTGTGAACAATGAATTTCTACAAAATTAACGTCAAATATATTCAATATTTCAAAAGTATTTGATAGAGGTCTGAAGATATGTACTTGGATAATGAGAGATAACAACATGTTATGGAAAAATTTTAATTTTCAAAGTTTACTTATAAAGATTAGAATTTCAACAAATAAATATGTTGTGAAGTTCACAATTTCTATCTAAAAATTGGAAAATAAACGCAAATTCTCTTTCGATGGGAGGAGATCCTTTTTTTTTTCAATTTTGCATTTTTAACAAACACTGTATTGATTTCCATGAGCTTATGGATCAAAAAGTACAAAAAGTCCTTTAAAGACAGTTCTGTTGTACTTGTAATTGATGCAACGTTGTATGTGATAACTGATCGACTGTATCGTGACTTACAAATTAAAACAGTTAAGAACGAAGTAGCAGATTCCTTAAAAACGTACAAAAAGCGTATGCAAATACATCCTAATCGCCTTGCAAAAATCTGACGGAAACATAGCCAAACACAATGTTTCGTATGCTACTGAGGCGTGTACCACTGGATCTTTTTATGACATAAGACACCAGTGGAAAAAATATATGGATTTATCAATGGAGAACCTAAAATAACTGTATAACCTCCAGTTAAATGTTGAATTGATAGATATGTTTTTCGGAATATTCACTATATAATACACTAATAGTCTGGTATATTTGGGTTGTGAATGATTTTATTGAAATCAATTGTCATGATAACATTTGTTCATATGAAATCGTTATGATTTTCTCATGAATTTGTACGAACTTATGTCTGTGTATCTTATTGGCAACGATGTGTTCCCTTAATAGCCACCATGGGAACTAAAGTATGACAAATACTTTTTAAACCGCTTCCAGCATTGAAGAGTTTTCCTACAGCTTCCAGCATTAAGAGTTTTCCTACAGTTTTCATTATTTCGTACAAATTATCTCAGTTTCCCTATTAGACGTCTACGTTTTAAACTTTAAATGTTTGTATATATTTTCTGTTCTTGCTTAAAATTTTAACTTATATTCCAATGTTGCTCACAATAGTCCTGTAATAACTTCAATGTTAATGAATAATTATATATATATATGTATATATATATATATATATATTTATATATATATATATAATTCTTATATATTATAATAATTATATATAGTATAATTCAATGAATAATACTACCACACAAAACTATATATTTATAAACATTCTAGTTATCTGACATACATTTAGCCCTATGTTGTATCATGTTCCTTTATGAATAATGTAAACGTTACAGAGTTTACCGCATGTTGCATCATTAGGAAACTTTTACTTTGACTGCTACATACATTAAAATTGTGTCTTATTTCACTTTGCATAAAGATAGCTAAAACAGTCGACCTTACGGTTGACTTTACAAGTTATGTAAATATTTCCTTCGGTTATTTAGTCAATTTTAATTGAGCAAACGGAAAGGTAAAGTTACTATTAAAAATTATGTTATACTTTATAAAAATTATGTTATACTTTATAAAAATTATGTTATACTTTATAAAAATTATGTTATGTATTATATTAAAAGAGTAAAAAACCCTTGAAATTTGTGAAAAAACCCTTGCAATTTTCGAACAAAAAATCCTCGGATCCATCTTTGGTGGGTTCTTTGACTATGGGTTTTGGAGAAGAAGAACTAATGCCGAACTTTATCACTTATTTAAAGAACCAGATATAATAAAATTTATAAAAATCGAACGTATGAAGTGGGCCGGCCATGTAATTAGAATGAAGGAAGATAGAAGGACAAAACAATTTTTTCTGTCCAAACCAATTGACTCAAGAGGAAGAGGAAGACCTAAATTAAGATGAGCAGACTGTCTACAAAGTGTTTTCGATGCTCTCAATATAACAAACTGGAAAACCGTGGCGCCCAGAAAGCGGGCATGGAACAGTCTGCTTGAGAAGGCCAGGTTCCACCGAGGACTGTTAAATTACTGATGCTGATGATTAAATTAGATATCAATAAACATAATTATATAACTTCGTCTCATAAAAAGTATTATGCATTTGCAGGAGTGCTTGTAAAACCGTACTCGTGAACTGAGCAATGTCTCGGATCCATTTACTTTTGACTATCTAAATAAATAACAAGATTTTGACTATTTGCGGTAGATTTTGAAAATCTTAAATGAAGCGCAACAAAACGTAATACTATAAAAATGTATCTCTTTTCATACGTAGATAAAGTATAGAAATATCATCGTCGATGAATTAGCTTCGTCCTTTTCTTTCTGCTTGTAAATTACATGGTACTCTTCTCTAAAACCACCGAACTTGAATGAAAAATAAAGGTAAGAATGTCGCCAGAGAAGTGCGGATTTTAGAAAATACCAAGTATGAAATGCGGATTTTTAAAAAGAAAAAAGCACGTTCCGTAAAATGATAAAAAGTGCTTTATTCAAAGTATGCTTATATATACATTTTTCCCATCTTTCGGCCAATTTATGAATACCATGCCAGTAAAAACCTTCCCCTTTTGCCGCAAACCATTCATCGAGCCATTTCATGACATTTTTGTACGAACTAAAGATCTACTCAGCAAGTGCGTGACCCATCAATGCAAATAAGTACTAATAGATAATTAAGGAACCAAGTCTAGTGAGTTATCCGTATGGGGTAGAACTTCCCAGCTGAGTGCTTCCAACATGCCGTGAACCGGTTTTGGCGTATGTGATGGAGCATTGTGAAAAGAAATAATTTTGCGATGCAAACTAGTGGTAATTGGAAGGAGCCAAGTTTGGTGAGTTAACCGCATGGGGTAGAACTTCCCAGCTGAGTGCTTTCAACGTGCCGCGTTCGTTTTTGCCATATGCGATGGAGTATTGTCAAAAAAAATAATTTTGCACTGCCTCTTTCGGTATTCTGACCTTTTTTCAAGCAGCAAATGGTTCAAATTGATTAATTGTTGGTAACATTTAGTTTTAACCGTCTCTCCATGTTTTGAAAGTTCATAATAGACCACGCTCCTCTGGTTCCACCAGATACAGAGCATCATTTTTCTGCCAAAGCGATTCGGTATTGCGGTCGATGTAGATGGTGGGCCTGGGTCTACCCATAATTTTTTTCCTTTAGGACTTCCTTTTGTACTGAGCGAGCAAAATTTCAAACTTGTTTGTACGTCTTCACATTTGTTTGTTATGCAATTCATGCGGTATCCATCTACCGGTCTTCTGAATTTTTCTCATCGCTCATAGGTGACAGGAAACATTTTGTTGAATAACTTCCAATTGCTGTGCGAGTTCTTTTTGTGTTTGCAAATCATCTTTATCCAACAGGGCTTGCAATTTCAGATCTTCGTATTTTTTGAAATGCTGATATCATTGTTCACACGTATCTAGCGATGAAGCATGGTCACCATGAACTTCTCAAAGTAATCAATATGATTCCGCAGCTGTTTTCTTCAAATGAAAACAAAAAAGTAATGATGTTCATGAATGCTCTTTGTTCAGTATAAATTTTGTCCTATTAAACATAATACTATGCACACACTTGTTCAATTTAGCACCAGTGCGCGTCTGACACTTGATGACATAAGAAAATGGCACAGAAACAAATCATTATGACACAAATCGCAGTGGAGCACCATCTATTGTCCGAAATTGGCATTTCATACTTGTACACCTAGTAAATGATACAATAAAGAGGTGGTTAATTCTGTTATATATCACTAGGAAATCTATTCATTGCCAAGAATTTTTTTTTGGCCATGTGAGGTTGCTCTTTAAATTTTAATTTTCATCTATTTTAATAAGCATATGATTTCATCGGTATTCCACGAGTTGTGACCTCCCTTGTTAAGTTTAGTTTTCGTAATTATAAATTCTAAATTCCCACTTTCCTTCGCTTTATATTTATGGTCTGTGCCTTTCTATGTTTTCAGCGTCTGAAAAATGGCGAAGGAACAACTCGCACCGCTCATCTTGTGCATGGAGAGTTCCACAGGCGAAGATGTTGCCATTCAGATAGAACCGAATGATGACTTTCAGTCATTCCTTGATAAGGCGAAGTAAGTATAGATCATGTTTTACTGCTATTTTCTGAGTTTAGAATTACATTGGTGTCGGTTAATAGCTTAAATCTTGCTTTTAATTATTTAGGTTAATTGGTATAGCAAGGTTTTTTCTGATTCCCCTCGAAAATATGAGACGAAAATGATATATAACATTTTTTTTTAATTTTGGGCTTTATGGAGAAATAATTTATTTTCAGTAAAACAAATATTTTTTATTTTCAATGTTTTCTTAATTATAATTGCATCGCAATGTTTCATTATCGTAAACAGAACCTCAACGTGAAAAGAAATTTAAGAAAAATATTGAATTATACCATGCGCATGCACAATAATACTCGAATAGCTCATTATACAAGGCTGAATCTGCATGCAAAATAACACTCTAATAGTTCATTATACAAGGCTGAATCTCCATGCAAAATAATACTCGAATAGGTCATTATACAAGGCTGAATTTGCATGCGAAATAATACTTGAATAGTTCATTATACAAGGCTGAATCTCCATGCAAAATAATACTCGAATAGGTCATTATACAAGACTGAATTTGCATGCGAAATAATACTTGAATAGTTCATTATACAAGGCTGAATCTCCATGCAAAATAATACTCGAATAGGTCATTATACAAGGCTGAATTTGCATGCGAAATAATACTTGAATAGTTCATTATACAAGACTGAATCTCCATGCAAAATAATACTCGAATAGGTCATTATACAAGGCTGAATTTGCATGTGAAATACTACTTGAATAGTTTATTATACAAGGCTTGCAGATTCTGCATGCATGCAGATTCTGCTATTGCTTCTGCATGCAAAATTATATTCGAATAGCTCATCATACAAGGCTGAATAAGGTGACAGGTGTGCGATGTAGTATATGCTTTCATAAAATCGCATGGCGATCGGTGTGCATACAGTGCAGGCCGTTTAACACATACGGCAATGTTGAAATAGTACATGTTGAAAACTGTACAAAATATAATTAAAATTGTTGATTATAACCATGTTATTTTG